>SCDY01000134.1:0-126622 GCA_004143825.1 Drosophila micromelanica | reverse complement strand
AGCTAGAGACTTGAAATTTTGGATATATACTCGTGTGTACCCGCGTCAGATAAAGTGTTAAGGATTTTGGGATGCGCCCACTGGGGGCGTGGCAAACCAGTAACAACTAAAATCGATTTGCGATTTAGTCCACAATTTTAAACACCAAACTTGGTGTGTATATTGCTGGCGACCTCCTTAGAAGATTGACACCTTGATCTCCCGGCCACGCCCACTGGAACGCCCCCCAGCGCCTCCGCCATTAAAAATCGGATATGACTTTTTTGGCCAAATTTAGAGGGTAGATAACTGGCCACGGCCTTTAAAGATCGGCACAAAATTTCGGCGACAAGCCCCCATCCCCACTCACACCCCCACCTCCACCCCCATTCTCAAATATCGAAATTTTTTAAAATAATAATAATAATTAAGAATGTGAACGAATATAACGCAGTCGGTAACGCCCGACTGCAACGTTCTTACTTGTTATGAATTGGAATTCTAATTTGTTTGGGCACACCCAGCTGATACCCCTTATATGTATACGAATTCACGCAGAAGTCTACAAATTTCCAGAATAGCACAAGTACTATTTTTTATGCAGCACATGACAATTTGCATGAGAACGCACGTCGGAATCTTCTAATCACTGAATTGGGTCACTTTGAACTTTTGGCCTTGGCGGCAGCAACTGCCAGAAATGCAGGGAATAGGCCATTTCCACAAGTACCAGCGCCGAATGGATTTTTGTGTTGCCAGCGATTTTATCGCCGCAACACGCCAAAGTGCAGGGATCAAAGTTAAATTGGCCCGGCCAACGAGTTATCGCCGCCAACAGGCAAAAGGCAACTGCCGGCCGTCAGTCGAGGTGCTAACTCTACAAGCCGGGCCTGACGTGGCCGGAGATAGGGAAACGGTTTCGTTTGGACCGTGGCGACGCTGTTCGATGTATATAATTTATGATTTCATTAAAACAGCAGCCAGTTGTTATCTGTAAACGAATCTATTGCAGCGCGGCGAGCCGGCAAATGGGCCAGCAACGTGCAAACAGCAAAGTAATTTTTCTTCTGGCTTATAATTGTTGTTGCCGTTCTTGTTGTTGCTGTGGCTGTTGTTGTTGTTGTTTTGTTGCCTGTTGGCGAGGCTGTGCGAAAAAAATGAATCTATGCGCGGCGGATATCTGCCGCAAGTTGCTGCAACATTTGACTGGTTTTTTGATGGTTTCTAGGCCACGCTAATTATTGCTATTTAGAATCTGGACCCAATGCCAAGGCGGTCTCAACGAGTCCGTCGGCCCCCAGGGGGCGGGGCGGGAGGCAGCGTTCGGGGAGTTAGCTGACTGACGGGCGCATCTGGCTGTTTGGCTGAGAAATGCAATCATGGCCGCTGGCTCACGTATTCTGTGTTACGCTCAAACATTAACAACGGCAACAACAAGCGCAACAACAACAACAAAAGCAACAACAACAATTCAACAAAACCACAAACGTTTTTTCGTGCTGCTGCCGCCTGCGGCTGCAACTGCCAAACCCGCCACGGCTCGGCAAACCGTTCATGTTGTGTTGTGTTCTGGCAGCGGGCATGACCATTCACTTGGCGGCCACGGGCACTTGAAGATGGCCCCGGACTGGGGGCGGCGGGCGGGCCCAATGCAATGCAGTGCAGTCTAGCATTGGCCATCGTGCGGGTGTTTGATTAGCAGCCAAGAGCGCAGAGCCCCCTGCCGGATCGGACTGCTGCAATGTTTGCAGAATTGCACTGGAAAGTGCAACATCGATGGCTGTTGATTGCAGATTATAGCTGCTTACAACTTCATAGCGATAGCTCGCTAGATTTTATTATGGAGCGTCGAAATACCTTGTGGGCAATTTTGAAATTGTTTTAGGGGTCAGTTGGGTTTAGTGTCATGTACGTTTTTACAAAGCTTAACTCAATTTATGTTGTATTTTTAAGATTCGCTGGTTTTTTTTAAGTATCGAATAATTGGTTCTGGCTAACAGAAAGCTCTACTTAAATACATAAATATAATAATGATACGTATGATTACAATGATAAGAAAATATTTGTTTGCCTTTCATTTAAATCTATGCAAAGCATTTTCCACATTCCTTTCCTAATATAGTCCCATGTTGTACTCAACCACCAGTTATAGCTGAAAATATGCTTGATTTGGTTTATTTTTCACAGCTAGCGAGCTTTGCAAAAATTGATGCATAACTAACTTTCCCAACAATGAGTGTGGTACATGAGCTTGACAACTATTTACACATCCGCTGGGATTATTGTGATTGTTGGTTGAGCGGCAAAAAAAAGCTACCCAAAGAACTCCATTTCACTCTATGTTTGATCATGCTATTAAAAGAAAAGCAGCCATTATAACTGTGTCTGTATTTGTATTTGTATTTGTAGCTGTAGCTATAGCTGTAGCTGTGTCTGTGGCTGGTCAACATTATGGCTAGCTATCTGCCCCAAGGGGGCCAGGCCATTAAGCGCCCCAAAGTTGTTCGAAACACGCAGCCGCAAAAAAGTGTCATAATCACATCGTTAACGGCGCAAAAGGAGCAAGAGGGGAGGACGGTGGCTAAGATAATTACAATGTTGAGTACTTACTCGCATTCACCGGGTCGATCACATTTGCCATGTATGGGATCACAGCCGGGCTTGCAAATGGCCTCCTCGCAGTTGTCGCCCTGCCAGCCATTCAGACAGAGCTTCTGACCCTCGGAGCCACAGGCGTAGTGGCCAAACTGATCGTCGCGCGGCCGGCAGAAGGTCGTGCAGGTCGTGTTGTAGTAGGTAACGGCGCATTGCACCCGGACGCGGTAGGTGATGCGCGCGTTGCGGCCAATATGGTCCAGGGTCTTCCACTCCGGCGACGGCAGTATCACGCCCGAGTATGATGTTTCTTCAATTAACCTTTCCGCATCTGCATTTTGGCATTGTGGGGATTCGTGTTAGTTTTTTTTTTTTGTTTTTTTTTTTTTGTAGGATAGCAATGACAATTGTTGGCGACAGCCGCAGCGACGATGGTGGCATCAACGTTGGCGTTCCACAGGAGTTGTCAGGTTGTTTTTTTTTTGTTTGTTGAATAGATTGTTGGGGAATAGGCAAAGCTTTAGACATGGCTGACAACATTTTGCGCTCAATTGGGCTGATGTTGCTGTTGTTGGCTCTTATTGTTATGGGCTGCGTTTGCTGTGCTAATTAAGCCAAATGGTGTGCACAACACACGACCAGCAACAACAGCAACAACAAGAAAAACGGACATGGCATTTGCTACCGCACTTACCTGGATAGGATGTGTTGTACATGTCCAACGCCTGGAGTATCAGCGTAAACGACTTCTGTAATTGAACGTTGCAGAAAGAAGAAGAGAAGTATAAGAAAAAAAGAAAAATCAGAAGAAAAAACCGAAACACCATTAGCTCGATGCTGCGAGGGGGCGGGAGGCAGGTGGTCACAGTTTTGTTTGGCTTTCGTCTCGGCTCAGTGTTGACGCTAATGGACAGTTTAATCTTCAGTTGCCAGCACCGATGCAAATGAAGACAACGACCGAAAAGGCGAACAAACAAAACGGCCAGACAACAAATGCACAAATACACAAATGCACAAACAAACACATTTAATTTCACGCAAAAACCAAAACAACAACGAAAGCAAAGCAAACTTTCTAAACAATGGCCAGAGCAAGGGGAATGGCTTGGCATGCTCGCTCAGGCCACAGTTAACAGTGCGAGGCATTCTCTGCAATTGGCCGAAGCAAACAATTTTTTTTGTGAATACTCACTAATATTTGAAAAAAGCATATTGGCTTTTTCAATATACATCTGTGCTCATATCACTCAATCAATATAAGCATTATGTACTTAATTTGAGATTTACATTAATAACGGCATTAAAAATATTCCTTAAATAATAATTTTGTTATCAACATAAGAGTACCAGCAAAGCTAATGCTTCTAGTTGATTAATGTAAACAAAAAAATATTTTTTTTTTCATGTAGCCGACTCCTGATCTTCGCTTAAGATCGACTCAAAAAGTGTTTCTGACACAGCCACAGCTTAAAATAAAAAAAATACTGCATTGGCGAAAAAGGCTGAGTTATATACGTGAAATAAAAAACCATTTCTACTTATTTCTTGTAATTTTGAACAGAGTATTGCACAGTCGTGTGCACTAAGTTGTTGCTGCATGTGCGCATTAAAATTGAAGACTCGCTGTTTTCTGTTGTCGTAATTGCCAACTGAACGACTGGACAACCGGCAAATGAGGAGCTGAGGAACTGAGGAACTGAGGAACTGGGCAACTGAGCAGCTCTGAGCTGCAGCAGAAGATTTCTCGTGGCGCAAAAAGCAATTAAACGTCGTCGACGACGGCGACGTTGTCGTTCGCGCCGCTGGATGCCAGGAAATGCTCATTTAGCAATCGAAGGAGGCGGCGATTCGGCTCGGCCTGTTCCCATGTAATTGGTCCGGCGACGCGACGCTAAATCAGTCCAAAGCAGACATTGGCTAATTACAACAGTTCAGCTGTTGTTGCTGTTGTTGTTGTTGTTATTGTTATTGTTATTATTGTTGCAACTTGACACAGTTTGTCAAAATCCATCCAGCAATTGTTGTTGCTGCTGCTCACAGCTCGAATTTCAATTCAATTTCCCGCTGTCATCATTTCAGATCTGTCGCTCTTCTGCGCGGGCGCAAGCCAAAACAGAAACAAAAAAAATCTTGGCTTGGCAGCACGCACAGCCAGCCGGAAGTTTTTCAATTGAAAATGGCGTTGAATTGGTTTCGGATTTCGATTTTCCGCCAACGGACACGCGCCAATGAGACCAACTATATAAAGCTCTCTGATATTTATGTGATATGCAGATATGAGACACAAAAATAAATATGTTTGCAGACAATTTTTAGATTTGCAATATGTATTTATATGCTAAGCATATCGTTCGTATAGCAGCTACACAATATACTATCAAATGGAGTAATGCCTAAATTAGTAAGGAATTTATCGATAATAAAAATTTTAGTTTAGTTTATTTATTTTATTAAATGTGTATATGATAAAGTAGATTCAACCATTTTTACTATGTTGAATCTCAAAATTTTGAAGTAAATGATTAATTCTTATTTTCTTATCCCTTTTATTTGTATGTATAAAATTATGTCAAGCGCATAGTAAATCTCTTAAAATAGAGAATTCGATTCTTTTTAACAAAACCTCATCTATAAATAAATAAACATTTTCACCCTAATATCCAAAGATCAATGCTTGCCAAAACCAAAATCAAGTAGCAATCAAGACACCATCATTGAGCTTTCAATTGGCCACTGAAATGTTTACAAACTGTCAAGAAGCCGGACCATACTTGGCAGTTAAGAACAACAACAACAACAGCTGAGCTGGACAAATAGCCTGCCCACTTTCATACCAAAGGGGTTTTTTTATCAATGACATTGGACCATTTATGTACCATAAACGAAAGCTTTCGAGTAGAGTTTTTTTTGTTTCTTTTCTTTTAACTCCAAATATAGCCCCACATGTGGGGGCTTGCAGCTGAAAATGGTCTCTGGGCAGCAATGGGAATGCCATTCATCTAGCTAAAGCGTACATATACATATGTATATGTGTATTTATGTAAGTGTGTTTAAAAGTGGAGCAAGAGCAGCAAATTCCTCTTGAGAATTTTGATGATTGCGCACGCTCACTTCAACAAACATTTTGAAAATATTGTCAAGTGAAATTCATAGAGTATGTATATATATATTTTTTCCATGTTCGATGGGCCTGTTGGAGTTTATATTTGACAGTTACATTAAAGCTCCATTGAAGGAGGGGGCGGGGGGCGTCTGCTGTTGATGATGATCAACTTGTTCCAAGTGTTTGAAGTATTTCATAAGTCATGTTTATAAGTTTTAACGTGCCATTCACTCAATCAACAAAGTCGAAGTTCCCAAATAAAAAAAAAAAGTCATTCAATAAAAAGTGGGACAATTGCGACGCATCCAACAGAGACAACAACAACAACAATAAAAGCAACAACAACAACAAATAAAGTAACAACTCGCTTATATCGGCAGCTTGATTTTTGAAGATTTCGTGATTTTGTGAAAGGCTTCTTGAGATTGTCTCTGCGCGCCCGTTCATATATTGCCGTTTGCATGCAGAATTCGCCAATGCCGAACGTCGAACGACAGGGCAAACATTTTCCAGCACAGAGTCGAGCATAAGGCACACACACACACACACACTCACACACACAGGAACACACACATGTGAGAGCTGCAGGCAGGCACAGTCAGGCCAAGATTAAAGCGAAACCATAGCGAAGCGTAACGTATCGCCATCGGGCAAGCGACAAGCGCGACAAGGTAATGTTCCCACGAAACAGGTTGTCCGCACTTCAGGCCACGACCGCGACACTGCGCCGGCACCAACTTAGATTCAGACTCAGACTCGAACTCGGACGCGGACTCGCAGAACCCAGAACGAGCCCCCCCCCCAGAGCCGAGTCTCTGACGCATGCGCGCCGGCTCCCTAAAGCCATCAGCCATCAGGCATCGGCCATAAGCAACTCGGCGAGTCGCTTAATGTAAACGACGCGGCGCGGCATGCGCATGCCGACGTCGCTGCCGGCGTCGCAGTTGACGTTCGGCTTATGGCCAGCAGCAGAATTAGTTGGCGGTGTCGACGAAGGCGTGTAATTGTTAACCAAGTTAGTTTTGTGTTTGTACATTACCAAAACATTGCCGTTCCTTTTAAACGAAGGCGAAAAGCAACAACATCAAAATACGAATAAATTTAGCTAACAATAAAAAAGTTAAAGAGTTCTACGTTGAAAGTGCACAATATGTTGCTACTCTGTAATTGCATAGATACTTAAGCTGCATTATTAAACTAATAAAAAGTTATTTAAAGACCGACGAACTGTCGAAGACGGACATTAGAAAATGTCGACTCTTGATGCTGTTTTGATTCAGTATCTGCATATACTTTGTAAGTTACAATTCCCGCAGCTGTCATATATGCCCCATTTTATTAGCTTGCTCTGTGTACAGGGTATATTAAATAAAATTCAACTGGCAGCTACGCCCAGCCCGGTTACATTTGCTGCTGACTGTTCGACTGCAAGGCAGCTGCCTCTGTTAAACGCTTTTTTTTTATATACCGCGACGGAACCAGAACAGTCGAATAACGAAAATATGCCACGTTTTAGCAGTCAAAAGCCCGCATTATGCGCACTTAATTAATGCCAGGCCCAGAATCTAAGACGAGGGTGAAGGCCCTGCTGAAAGAGGCTTAAAAAATACCTACAAAAAAAAAAATGAAAAAAGAGAAATAAAACATAATTTTAATTGCTTTTTATATGCGGCTACCGCAACGAGTAAGCGGCTTTTTCTAGAGTCAGCAGATCGTGATTTATTTGCCACATACATAGGTTAGTATAGATATATAGCATATAGCATTTGTATCAAGGGTTTTTGGGTAACAAACATGAGTCAACATTTATGCCAGCTCGGACGACTTTAATACCACAAATAGCAGCCCACGCAAGCGGCTCTATAGTAAGTACATATATCTTTTTCTTTTCTTTTTTATATGCTCGAGTGTTTTTATTTGGTGTTTCATTCATTACCGGAAACTGCGATACACTCTACGGAGATTCGTAGCAGCAATAGACTACTGGCGAGCACTTGCCCCAAGGGCTTATCAGCGCTGCAGTTGCCACGAACGGTTGCCAGCGCTCGCGTTTATCGCTAGAATTTTTGCGATGACGCCCGAAGTCAGCGGGTATCGTCAATGGGTTCCAGTGGGTTCTATCAATGCGCTAGCTCGTGCCAAAAGTGTGCGTTGCGTTTGATATACAAGGAACAGAAGTGGGGGTCGTGAGGGGGTTTTAGTTTCGTTTCGATGCTCAGCAACAACAATGCCAAGACGAACAACAAGAACTTACCGTCCAACGAAATGTGAAGGGCAACACAATGGCTCCCACGCCCGGATCGCTGAGCACAAAGCTCGAGCCGCCAAGTATCTTTGTTGTGGAGTTGCCAAATGAGCAGCCCGTCGATATGCTGGCGCCTTGTTCCGTGGTCTGATACTCCTTTAGGCACAACCTAAATGCCGTTGTGCACGGCGAACAGCCTGAAAAGTTGACAGAAAGAAAGCAACATACAAATTATTTAGCAAATTTTTTGTAAGTGGTTGATATTGATATACAAATGGGAATATCATATAACGAATCGATTTATTTATAATATTCTATTCTTCTAGCAAAAAGCCATTATGGTTAGTTTGAAACTCTTTTACTACAAATAACAACAATTATAAAGAAAACACCCAATAAGTCTCTTATAAAATTAATTAAATTAATTCTTGTTTTTTTTATTTTTGAGCATATTTAGAAAAACAAATATTTAATTTTTTTAAGCCATTTTTTTTTTTGGCAAATTTAAATTAAGATTTTTAAACTCCAAAGCCAAATTAAACTGCACTTTCTACTCGGAAACAAAAAAGAACAAACTGCCTGATAAATAGTATATGCATGACCTTGAGCACAGTAAGAGAATTATACAGAGATAAGAGAATATTAAAAAGAAACATATATATGTTTATATATATTATATATATATATGTGTGTATGAAAGATAAAAATGTGTGTCAGTTATGCAACACTTTTTATAACATATAAACTTACGAGTTTATTATATGATAATTGAGTATGTTTATTTTAGGATGGGCGTAACTTACCCATCGTTTTGGTAGCTCGCAGTTCTGTGGGTACACCGCAGCAGTAGCCGCTTAGCAGATGGCTATTGGTATTTGAGATTTCTAATATTTCCAGCTCGAAGTTACCAGCTGCGGATATCTGTAAAAATCGAAAGGTACATCATCAGTAATAAGCCGCAACCAAAACATAAAAAACCAAAACAACACACAGCTAAAAATAAGGAAAGAAAAAAACATGTAAACACAAATTTTGAATCGTTCAAATCAATCACGGGCCATAACGAAGCCAAAAGCTGAATAAGCGTAGAAGACCGTAATCTGCTCCTCTCTCCTGAGAGACTGTGCCCCCCGCCCATGCAGCACTCTATGCGTACCAATATCAAATAATATGCTCAACACCGCCGACGTTCGCAAGAGTTCGTTCGCTTGTTGTAAAAACTAATAAGCCACCTAGGGCGCTCTGATTGGGCTACGGTAGAGGTTTTAATTAAAAAACACGAGAAAGAAATTCAAAATGGATGAATTCATTTTTGGTTTCTTCTCGTAGTCAAATCAAAGGAGCGCCAGACGCAGATTGGAAACGGGCATGGACAGCGCTGACTATGGGCTGCTGTCTTGATAAATCTACCAGCAAATGAAACATGAAAATAATGAGAAATATTTTCAAACACAAAGCGCTTTAACTGTACACAAGATTGTTTGGCTATTTTGTGGTTCAGGTCACTTAATCAAACGAGATATCCAACTGGCTTGTATAATTTAGAATGCCTTTGTTGTTGGCCAACAGCCGAGAGAGCTGCCACTTGCCAGCCTGGCCATCTGTAGAAGCAGTCGCTATTATTTGCCGACCAAGAGCCTATCGATAAGCCAAATTTGCCATAAAATTAATAACACATTAGATCGCCAGTTGCCCGTTGCGACTTGCAAACGAATACACTTGGAGAAATAATCAGTTATCAAATTAAAATTACCTAGATTTATAAAAAGATTATACTTCTATTTTAAGTTAAAATATTTTTCGGTTTAATTTTAATCCTTATATATTTAAGTAAGGATTAATGCTCAATTAAAGAATTATTATTAGAAATGTATGTACGCAAAGTTAAAAGAGTTGTTTGCCTTTGACTTGTATCCGCGTTTTTCGCTCAGTGCACGCTTAGCGCATCCATTGAGAAATCGCGCATTAAAGTTTAACTATTTCTGCATAATGGCCACTCATAATTTAGCTGATGCAAACCCCCCACCACCCTCCCCACTCTGTTTCAGTGGTCATCAACTTTGTAGTTTAGGGTTCATTACAAGAGTCCAGCTTTCAAGTAGTCGCCTGGCTGTGGCAAAAAAAATGTATGCTAATGAAAACTTTTAGTTGGTTGGCAACTTTTATGGTTTCATATTTCACTTAATTTATTGTCAAAGGCAAAGTTGTTGCTGGCTGGTTTTGGCCGCTGGGCCACTCTGTGTAGGTAGCTGGCAGCGTTGATAAGTTTATTAGAAATAAATTGCAATTTAGCCTTAGGCCTGTCACTGGCTGTCCCGCGGCTGCCGCGACTCCACCTGGCTGGACCCATCCTGGCTAACGGCAGTTGCCAGTTTGGCCAGACGCACTTCTTGGCCTGCACCTGTGCGGCACAAAAGGCTCCACAAAAAAAAAACAGAATCTTAAGCATTAATGTTGCAGCTGAAATGGTTGTTCCTTTTCTACCCTGTACACATTGAATATGTGTGTAAGAAAAACGGGTTTAATCGGTTTTTCTGATTTTTGCAACAGATAGCAGCAGAAGTGAATGAAATAAATTATTTAATAAATCTATATATATCTACCTAGCAATCGATACAATTTTTCGAGCCTAAAAATATGTGAACATAAATTCTTATTGTGCATCAAAAACCAAATCGCTCTGTATAATTATCAAACATAATAGACAGAAAAATATATCTTCCATTTCAACAGCTTGACAATGCTCTCTAAATTGATAAATAACAATTTTAGGATTTGTCTTTTAATCACTTCAAATCAGTTTTGTTAATATAAAGTTTAAATATCTGTAATGACAACCCAAGGCCAGTTACAGAGTATCTGCTGGGGTGGCAGCCTTGGTTAGAACCAACTGTTTGTTGCTATCGCTGTGTTGATATTCAAGTTAAAGTTGTCGGCCAGCCGGGCGCATTGTTGATCATGCCATAGATCAATCAATGCAGTCAATGCCTGGCACTTGCCGCACTCCTGCCTTGATTCCGTTCAGTAGAGTTGAGTTGAGTTCTCAGTTGTGCCTTTTGTTTGCCGCATTGTGCTGCACATTTGGTCAGTGCCCCAGCAGCAAGTTGATTGGATTCATCGATCGGATCTCAGGAACCGGTTTGCCTGTATATCAACACATATATCTATATATATATGTATTTATATGTATATATATATATATATATATTGTATGTTGTGCCTTCTTACTATTTATTTATCTCATTTCTTTTGGGCCCGTTTTCATTCATGAGATCCAACAGCCAGTGGCAAGTGCAGCTGCCACATTCGAGTTTCTCGCAATCAAGCGCTAATATTCGAGACAAACATCGACGAAAGCAATTCGATTAGATAATGCCCATGAAAAGATGAACCAAACAATGGGTTAAAACGATTGGTAATGCGGCGCCAAAAAATCCACGTGCAATGTTTAATTAATTAAACTACCTAGAGCGAATGCCAAAGGTTTCAGTTGTTTGTCTTGCTAACGAAAATGGGTATTAATAAATTTGACTAAAAATATTTTAAATGTAAAATTGTAAGTGAACAAGTGCATGACTCATACCTAAGTAAAGACTTTTTAAAAATAAAAAATGTTGAAAATTTTACTCATTTTTAAAAAGACGGAATTTTGTATAAAAATAAAGAAAAAGTAAAAATAAAGCTGGTTATTTAAAATGTAATAAGATTTTACTTCATTTGGTAACATTTTGGGTCTTGTGCTAAATTAAAAGTAATTTAAATGCAGTTGTTAATGAACTTAAATGAAGCTTAATACAGTTAAATGCAAAATTTACGTGAAATTACATTTAAAGCATCGTGTAATTATATTTTCATCAACTGGCGCCTTTAACAATAATTTTGCGCCCTAATGAGTGCCAACTGCAGTGCGGAACGTTTTGTTGATGTTTAAATCGTTGCGATAAATACCAACAACAACATACGGCAACAACAACAACAACACCAACAACTTGTTCAAACAAAACGATCGTGGGAGCTCATTGCGAACCGTTTCGCCAACTCATTTTGTTGGACTTTCGAAAGGCAAAAAAAAAAATTAAAAATAAAGGGAAAACAAATCTTTATGAATATCTTTTTTAGCTACCGCCACAGCCGCAGTTGCTGCCAGTTTAATACGCAGCTTATGATCAATAAATGTCAGGCCTTATGAGGGGCTTTAGCATTTAACGCATGTCACTCGTGATGGTTCCTGGCTGGAAGCTGCAAACTGGGTTAATACGCCCTGACCAGTGACAATCACTGAGCAGCAGCAGCAATCACTGCAGTCAGTTGGCAGTAAAGCCTGTTTCTTGGAAGTGACCATAAATCGTTGATGCACTCAGAGAAATATCTCGTTCTCAATTTAATTTAAAATGTTTCGTTTCTCAAATTAGAAAAGCAAACTTTTTGGGTGGCCTGATTTAAGTAATAAACGATCGGTAAAATAAAAATGTCTTGAGTTAAATCCAAATAGAAATGATTTAGTAAAAACAATTTAATTCTCATGCTAAGTTCTTAATTTAAGCACCAAATACTTGGGTTGTTTTCAGTGTATAACAAATATGTTAAATTTTTATATGCTTGATTAAGAACTAAATAGTTGCAGCGCCCCCAATTTAGGGTAACCAACTCCAGTGCCCACCTCAGCCCTCAGTCCTTGCCCCACCTCTTCCCAACTAGTGGAATGCCCATTTAAGCAGCCATTTCTCATTCGCCGGCGACTTTTATCGCCAGTCTTAACCGAAATCAATGCACTCAAGTGCTGCTGCTGCTGCTTTTGCTGCTGTTGTTGTTGCCGCGGGGACTCAGATAAATGTGTATAATCAATTTGATAGCCCTGTGCTGAGGCTTAGGCCTGGGCATTCTAATGCCCGCCACTGCTGTGGCTGCTACTCGCGTATTAATCAAATTGTTGTTTGTGTTGTTCATATATACATATGTATATATGTATATATAGGTATTCCTGATCGCTGGCAAAGAGATTAATTTTATGTATCTTTGACCGTTGCTGTTTAATTGCCTCGGAGGCATCCGCTGGCATCTCAATACATGTTTAGGCACTTTGTATAACACTTTATGATGTCTACGCCCCTAAAAACAAAAACAAAAAAAAACAAAAACAAAAAAAGCAATGAAAAGTGGGCAACGACTACCGTTGGAACCGTGTGGGAACCAGCTGGGCCAGCGGCAAGGTTACAATATTTGTAAAGACCAAACGATGCCTTGATAAATACTTGTTGCTCGTAGTTAAACAGTTCCGAGTATCCGTTCCCAAATGATTAACCGATTTATTAAGATAGCTTGTAATGTAAATCCAGGTTTATATGCATTCATTACCGATTATCATCGTGTATTGCATTTGGTACAGCAATTAAGTCTTGAAGAAGAGAAATCCAATAAACTAGAAGCTGTGGCTTAATAAGCTTTATGGCTTTATAGCTGCTGTAAAAGCAATACTAAAATTTTTAGAAAATTTGATCGACTTGAATATGGTGTAAAGTGTAAAGCTAAAAAAAACTCTAAACACTTAATAAAGCAAGTTGAACAGTTGTTTAATTTCTGTACACATTTTTTTTATTGGCATCTATTCAAATTGTATTAAGGAAGTAAAATTTAAATAGCTAACAAATATACAAAGACAACGGCTACGAAAATAATATCTGGATTGGAAGCTTGGTTTAAAGAAATTGAATTTTTCAGAAATAAATTTGCTCTAACTTAATTAAAAATTTGATGCTATTCCCTAATTACTTGGCAGAATTAAACGTAATATGCAATTCCAATCTAAATCCAATCCAATTTTTGCAATTTTATAATTTCAGCGCCCTCTTCCCTCCCACACACACACACCAACATTATTGTTGCCTGCGGCACTCAACCAAGGTTTAATCAACTGTGTTTTGGCTAACGAGAATTCAACAGCGAGTGAAGCAACACCCGCATATTTGGACTAAAGTTGTTTTGCTTTTTCAGTATTTTTTTTGTTATTTCGTTTTGTTTGAGTGTATTTTTTGCATGTGAACCATTTTTGATGGCTGGTGAATTCTCTGGGTTGCTTGGAGTTGTTTGTGTTTTGCTTACCTTATGGACTAACAATATTAAAATTAAAGCAATTAAGTTGCAGGCAGACTTTAATGATCGACAATCGTTGATCAGCGTTGATCGCCGCGCTGTTGCCGGCCGTTGCCTTTGCCTTTGACTCGTTGCAGACATTCTCGGGCTGCCAGTTGTCGTTCTTGTTGTTGTTATTGTTGTTTCGGTTGTTGTCGTTGTTGTCGTATTGCCTTTTGTTGATTTTCGGCGAAAATGTTTTCTAAACATTTTGTACATTCTGTGTGCGTTTTTCAACGTGCTGCCGCCTGCTGTTGCAGACGATGCTGGTTAAGTTCCTTCTGCTGCCGCTGCTGCTGGTTGTGTTTGTCTACCCACAACTATTTGGCACAAGTAACGCACACAAAGTGGTCATTAATTAGCCCATACTCAGTTAACTATTTCTTTATATATGTATTTATATCTTTTTGTATTTGTAACGTTGTTGTCAGCGCATTTTGTTTTCTTGTTTATGTTGTTATCACGAACTTTTATTATTGCTTATTACAATTGTTGTTGCTTTTGTTTGCTGCTGCTTTGCACATTATGTATAATTTTTTTTTTATTTTTTTTTTCGTTTTGTATTTATTTCTTATTCGTTTTCTATACACTTTACAATTCCACTTGATATGCCGTTGTTATTGTTGCTGCTGTTGTTATTGATATTATTATTGTTGTTGCTGTTGTTGCTAAAGCAATTGTCAAACAAAATGGAATTGAAACACACTGACAAGTGCCTGTAAAATCCATTTCTCATTGCTTTTAAGCACGCATCATCAACGCTAATTGACACGCATTTGTTGTTGCTGCTGTTATTGTTGCTGCAACAAGTGCTGCCAGCGAAGCGCAGCAACATTTGCTTTTGCCTGCGCAACCGCAGCAACCGCAAAGCGGCACAACGTGCAGCAAATGCAAATGCAATTCAATTTATGTTAATTTAACGCTGCTGCAGCTGCTGTGGCAGTTGCTGCAAGTTGCTGCTGCTGGTGTTGCTGCTGCTTCTGCAGTTGCTGCCGTGTCTTTGGCCACAAGCAATTTGCATCTTGTGCGCATATTAATTTACAGATATTTTCACTCCTGCCCACATTACTCAAGCTACCTACTTCCCCTCGCACTTCTTCTGCCTCCGTTCTGGTCTTGGCCAGTGCCATTTGTTCCCCCTGTTCCTGCGGCAAGCGCCTCATGTTGATCGGGTGTTAATTGTCCATTTAATTAAGTAATTTGCTACGCTTCCTCTCACTGCTTGCCTTGCCCTCGCCCTCTCACATACTCGGAAGTCGTTGACTTTGACTGAAATTTGTGCAGTTGCTCGGCTGCTGCGACCACTGTGCGAGAGCCGCGGCAGGCACGACCGGAAGTGGACCAAAGGGTGCACTTGACAATTGGCGCAATTGAAGTTGCAATGAGAGGGAAATGAAATATGCAAAAAACTGAAACACTGAGTATCAAGGCTGCTGATACGGGCTTGAAACCAGCCGATTTGAACCAAGAATTTCAAACAACAAAAATTAACAAGTATTTTTCTCTATTTTATGTAAGATTAGAAAGGGCAATCTAAATTTTTGATATTTAAACAAGAATATTACATCACTTCTGTGCTAAAAAGTATTGATTTGGAAGAAATTAATCCTGTGATAAGCATAAGTAACTTGAGCTTAAGGCTATTCATTTTAATTATTAATATTTTTGTAATTAGTGATCTAATTTAGCTGGCCAATTAGTTTTTATTGTTTTAAATAAAAAGTAAATTACTATATTGAAAACCGGGAAGCATAATGCAAAACACAGTTTGAGCTAAAATTGAAATTGAGTTCGACAATGATATTGTTTATTTTATTTTATTTTGAATCGAATTCAGGTATCTGTTTATATCAGCTAATTACAAAAGCCCAAGCACTTATATGTCGTTTACACTTTTAAGTAGAGTTTCTAAATGACAGCTAAAGCGCGCGCGCTCTCACTTCCTCTGACTTCCCCTTGGCTCCCCCTCGCTCTTTGCAGCTCTCATATTTTCTTGTTGTCAACTTGTATGTAAGCATTGCCCTCGATCTGTTCTCGTCTCTCTCCATTATCACTGATTCGTATATTGAATTGTTGTTGTTATCATGCATTATGTGCTATTTACACAGTCTATACCATATACTATATGTATATATATATATATTTCGTTATTTATTGTGCTGCTATTTTCTTTCAGTTCTTTCACTCGACATGTTTCAATTCCATTTCGTTTGACTTTGTTTTTTTTTTTTTATTTTTTTTTATTGTGTGTGTGGCGATGTGTGGGTGAGTCTGCGTTATCAATGAAATATATTGTGGACTATATTGTGGACTCTAGTGAGGGATGTGTGAAGGGGGGGCCAGCAAAATATTCGCATTGTTTGCACTTTTACTTTAGCGCTTTTATTAACAAATTTATTGTGCGAACTTGTATGTTTGTAGGTTTGTGTTAGCGTACGCGTAATTGAGCGCTATTTCCGTTTTTTACTTCTTTTTTCACAAAGAATCTCACGCTGAGTCAAGATTTGTGTTGCTTTGATTTATGTTAAGTTAAATCGACAGAAGAGTAAAAAAAAGCATTTATAAATTTATATAAATTACACATTCACACACACATCAATTATTCGGCTGTCGATTGTGTTGTTATTGTTGTTGTGATTTTAATTCACTCTGTTGTTGTACTTTGCTGCTATTGTTATTAAGATGATTACTTGTTGGCTTTCTGCTTTGCCGTCATTTGTTGTAATCAGCAAGCAATTCAATTTAATTGTAACACATTTAACACTTTCACATCATTTTCATTGATTACTGTTGCCTGTACACACACACACACACACAAATACACGTATTGATAGCACATAATCCAATTGGCATTTAGCGGTTACCGTTTGCCCTGCTGCAAATCTGCTCATCACCGCTTGACGCACGTCGCTCGACTAAAACACATCGCGTGGCCGCATTAAAGCGAGTCCTGCGGCGTTTCTTACCCTGCAGCCACAGCCACCGCACGGGGCGGAGCAACGCACGCGAGAGCGCTAAGCTCAGAGAGAGCGACAAACAGACAGAGAGAGCGAGAGAGGGAGGGAGAGAGTGTCACGAACAGCAGCACCCACCAAATATTGTTACGAGCCGGCGAACGCCAAAGCTGTGGCCACTGTTTTGAATCCGAATTCGATTCGATGTCGAGATCTTGTCCGCGTTGCGACGTCAATTTCCGCTCGCTGCTTGCGTGCGCTTCAGGCGTCAAGTTGCGACTGACGGCCAAACTGGCGACTGGCATTGCCGCTGGGCATGTTCCCAGTTGAGCTTAGTCGAGCGGCTCTCTTAGTCCGGCAACCGGTTTCGCTCGATGCGCGCTCTTTGCGCCACGCTCTTCAGCCGCACGCTGATTGGCCGCCCGATCGTTGCCTGCGGTCTGCGCTTCTGACTTGTTAATGGAGTCGCCTCGGACCGAAGTGCAAGTCGTCGCCGCTCGGCTGCTGCGTCAACGGGCTGCCTGCACGCATGCGTGTGTGCCGTTGCTGCTTTTTACGATTTCAACTTAATTATGTTTATAAACGCTTGGCGGCCACTGTGCCGCGTCTGCTCCAGATCTAGTTAAAATACCGCACAGACGCGTCCGCAATTGCCTGCAGTTGCGTTTCATTAGCGTTTTATGGCCAGCGCACGTTGCGGCTTCTTCAACAGTTGCATTGCTGCAGGCGCACAATTAACACCTGGAAAATGTGATATATATAAATGGTTCGCACAGCGGCCGCCCACATGGGCTTATGATTTGTGTTGACCATTTTTGGGTGGAGTGCAGCCAATTATGATCAGCTCTTGGCTGCTGCCGCAGACAGTACGGCGACTCTGCCCAATTATATGCAATGCGAGTGTGTATAAATCAAATTTAAATGCAACTCTTGGCTATCGATGTGCCGGTTTTGTTTGTGGCTGTCCAAAACAAAAGACTTAAGCAACAAACTTGGCAATTACATGCAGCCAGCCAACAGGCAACAGCCAAACAGACAACAGACAAGCGACAACAACGCGGCAGCATCTTTTGTTGTTATTGCTATTGTTGTTGCTGTTGATGTTGCTGTTGCTGTGTTGTTAGCGGCTCATATTTCTTAGCGCGCATATCTAAATATCGAATCATGTCGCTGATTTGCTCTGCCGCACCATTGTTGCCGCTAGTTGCAACTGGCAACAGTCTCAGCTAGAGCAACAACAATAACAACACATACTAAATCTTATTGTGCCGTTGTGACATGACTCTTGTTCGACAATAGATAATACAAATTGACTTGGTGTGTGCCCAAAATGTCTTCTCTAGCCATTGCGACTAGCCGCTGTTGCTGTTGCTGTTGCTGTTGCTGATGCTGTTGCTGTTGCTGTTCCTCTGCGGTGGGCGTACCACATACATGCCAAATAGCAAACTTGAAACTTTGTGCGGCATTGGTTCCGCGCCTTGGTCATCTTTTGCAGTGAGAGAAACTGCACCACAATGCCCATTATCAACAGTATATCTACGAAATCCCAGAGCGACAATTGTCCAACATCAATAGCAACAACAACGCTGTCCAAATATGTTGCAAGTTGGTGTTATTCTTCACACGGCATCATAAATTTCACGTATAATTGACGCTTTCAGTTATATCAAAGTTGGCTAAAAGGCGACGAACAACAACGCCAACGACAACAACAGGCAGCAACAACAACGACAATGACAGCAGCAACACCGTTTGCGTTGGTGGCTCTCGTTGCGGCCAGTTGGCGGCAGACTCCAGGGATTAGTTTTGCACTCTAGTGTCGCTGTTGTTGTTGTTGTTGTTCTCTTGTAGCTGTTTCTGACTGTGGCTTACATTGTTTTTGTTTTACAGCTAATAATAGCTAGCTGGACAGACAGACGCATATAACAACTACCTTGCAGTCTACAGGTGTTTTTTTTTTATTTATTTTTTGTTTTTTTTTTTTTGGCTATTTACTTTGCGTTGGACGCGCTTTAATGGCATTTCTTTGTTGAAATTAGCTTTCAGTTTCTGTTCAGCTTTAAATACTTTGTTTACATTTATACATTTTTCTTTTTCTTATTTTTTTTGTGAGCACATGCACAGTTTTTCAGGCGACATTGACAGCTGCCCAAGTGGCCACTTGGAACATTTCGTGGCACACGCCATAAATCCCGAAATCAAACATATTGAGTAATCAAAACTGCGTAGGTCGCACCACAATTAAACGCGCCCTACAAATTTACAGCTTGCTACAAGTGCGGACAACAACCACCAAGGCAAACACAACAAAACCCACCCACCCTGCACTAGGCGGAGTAACAACATTTGGCGACCTTTCGAACAACCCCAGCTTGGGCTTGGGCTCATTAGGCAAACAGTCAAATATGTTGGCAATTTGGTTTCAACCAGTTGTTGGTTTTGCACCACTCAAATTTTATGACAGATTTTTCAAGTGTTTGGCAATCGCAGTGGCTTTTATACCCTATATAACTGATAAAGAGGGTAGCTATCCTATGTTATATCCTAAGTGTGTGCCAAATATATAAGAAATTGTATTACATTTTATTTATATGTAAACTCTCTGCAGTTGTTTTTAAATAAATAATTTAAACGTTTAATGTAAGAAATCTATGAATTTAAATATGTATCTTAAATATATAATAAATGTATATATTAAATATTAAATAAATATATAATGAGTGCTCTCATTTATCATTTATCATATTTAAATATTAATATAACTATACTAACAAAAAGAACAGGATATCAGAAAGTCGGGCATTCGTCATCAGAATTTGTTCCTGCTGCTTCTGTGGCTGCGGTGGCTGCTGAGGGCGTTTAACTATGTGGTTAAGTTGGAAAGCAACAGTAGGCTAGCGGGCGGGACGGCAGGCGGGCAGACAGAAAGGCCTGCAAAAGAAAAACATTGCCTGAGGTTAGTTGTTTATGAACCTTTTTATTGCCGTCTGTTGGTCTTACAGATTTATGCGTCATATTTTAGTATTCCGGTAAGTACTTTGTGTGGTTTACTGACACTGACAACCAGCTGAGTGAAGATTCAAAATATAAATGTATAAATATGAATTTATCTAGCTTTATGAATATAGTTACATATAAAGAAACAAAAAGAGATAAGATAAAAATATATTTTTATACCCTAAACCCATTGAAAATGCGTAAAAAGGGTATAATTCATCAAGACATCGAACCATTAACAAAAAGTTCATCGTCAACAAAATCGGTTGAGTTTTGGCAAAGTTACGACTGTGGAAAGTTGAGACCTATCCTTATATGGAAACACTAGGGGTTATATTCGAAAACTTTTATCATGAATTTGGACCAAATATTTTATTTTTAGACTGAAATGTAGAATTCATCTAGACAACGAACCATTAACAAAAATACCAGCCTTATTAAAATCAGTTGAGTTTTGGCAAAGTTACGACTGTGTAAAGTTGATACCTATCCTTATATGGAAAGACTAGGGTATATATTCGAAAATTTGTTACATGAATTTCGACCAAAAATTTTATTTTTAGACTGAAATGTAGAATTCATCCAAACAACTAACCATGAACAAAAATACCGTATTTATAAAAATTTATGAAATTCCCGTCGTGGCAGATTTCATTTTTCGTTGAAAATTGACAAATACATTTTTTTTTTTTACTTTTTAACTTTCTTAATACTTAAAGTGCCGAGAGTTTGTGTGTAAATTATTTTCAATTCAGAATAAATAATGTGAATTTACAAATGTGAATTTACAAATACATTGTAATTTCGTTAAAACCAATGATTTAGATACACTTATAGTTTTAAGTCTAGAAGCACTGCAACAATAGATATATATCACAAATTGTAGCAAAAATGTTAGCTCACTTTCTGGCTGCTCTATATATGGCCCACCCCAATAATAATCATATTGACGGCATCATTCATAAAAAAAAAACCACCTGATCCAGCAATTTGCACCACCTCGCAGCCGCAGCCGCAGCGGCTGTATTCCTTGCACCCCGCACTTGTGTCGCTGTGAACCGCACAACTGTTGCAGTCAACAAAAGGCGACACAGAGACACCATCATATCATATCAGTTCATCAGAACGATCGGCGCACGCCTCATTTAACCCAACCCTCCCCCGTTGTCAGCTCGAGGAAGCGCCCCTAAATTCTAAATGAAAATTCAATTACAAATCAGTAAGGCAAACATGTTTCATACGCTTGAAATTATAACACGAACAAAGGCGGATAATTAGCGTTAGGCTATTCCGTCGAGGGGGTTGATGTGGCATCAGGATCGCAACCACTTCACTAAGGAAGTCTAACTCAAATGCACTTAGAGTAATGTGGTTCAACATCCAAAAAAGAGATGTATTGAATTTATAAATAATTCATTGACCTATAGATTGTTTGTGTATTTAAATATAATTCGTGTTTGAAAAAAGTCCCATCCCAATTTTCGGTTCAGTTATAGTTTAACAAATAGATTTCTTCGATGTTTAAATAAAATTCGCATTTGAAATTTTATTTTTTTTCTAAAAAGTATCCTTATTTGTAAATAAATATTTTCCACATATTTCTGACTTAGTACCTATAAATTTTGGAATTGCACAAAAAACAACAATCTTCACATATAGAAACTTTTCACCGGCATTAAGAAACTTTCACATGGGCCCCAATTTGACAACGTTTGCACTTGAGTTAGGTACAAAATTATTGGGTTTATTTGCTTAAAGTGTGCGCGTGCTCGCATTGCCAAACAACTTGATGCAACTTGGCAAGCGCGAACATGTGCAACTGCAACCGCGTCGCAAAAACAAATACCCAAAAAAAAAAAAAGAAGCAAATAAGAGGAAGAAGAAAATGCATGCACGTGCATATGTCATTTTTATGGCGCTGTTCGTGTTGCCATAAATCCATAACAATATGACAAGTACAAGTACTTTAGCGGCAGCTTCTCTCATGTGCAACATGTTTGCACGTTCACGCCAGCGACGCCCTGCTGCCCCAAGCTGGGCATGGACTGTTGTCCGGGCTGCCTTGGCTACCTTTGGGTGATTGCGATCAGCAGCCGTGTGTGTGTGTGTGTTGTTGTTGTGCCAGGATGCTCATTTGTGAGCTGCAGCAGTTGTTGCTGCTGCAGTTGCTGTTGTCTACGCTTCATTTGGAGTGTCTACAAAATATTTTGCGTCACTCGCTCCTTGACATGATTTACATGATGTGCAGCTAGACGCACGTTTTTATTACATTTTCGTGGCTGTAAGTGCGCCCAAGCCACCCCACCACCCAGCACCACACAAAAAATGAGACAACTGTGGCTTTGGCCGGCATTGGCTTTGATTTTATGTTGGGTTACGCATCGACATGGAAAACCCAACAGCTGCGCGGGGCTTGACAAGGGGTTAAGTGCGCATAATCATTTATCATTTTTGTTTTTCCTTTTTTTTATTTTGCTGTTACAATTTTCAAGTGCCACCACCACCACCAACACCACCATCGCCTAGGAACAGCAACAATGCAACCCAACGCCCACTTGTTTGCAATTAAACAGAACAATAAAAATTGTGTCAGTTTTTTTATGTGTATTATAAATGAACCACAGTGGTTTTAGTTTCGTGGTGGCGGTGGTGGTTTTCTGCCGCAAACACTTGTCACTGTCCGGCTGAATGTCGCATAGGATCTGCGGCATAAGTCGACAGTTTAATTTCGCTTTGGAAATTGAATTAAATACTCAACTCGAGATCGTAATCGTAATCCTTATATGGGCTTAAATGCTGCTCGATTAAAAGCGTAATCACTGTATTTATTGGATTTCTTCGAGCTTATTTGACTTCATTAGGTTTTAATCAAATTTTCAAGATCAAACATAGAAATATTGTCAATCGTTTAGAGTTAAGAGTTATGTTTACATGCAGACGGGGATTGTTGTCTTTGGTGGTCCCTTGGGGTTTTATTTGGATTTAATTGTGTGTTTGTAAATTGGTGTGTGTTAAGTGTGTGTGTGTATGTGTGTGTGTGTCTATAGAATTTTAACTAATTAAAATACCTATAAAGCCAGCATGTTGAGTCCTGCAGTGGCAACATTTTCAGCATTTCATTGGAAATTTCAAACCGAACGCTCTGGATAAGCAACACGCTAACCCAAAAACAGTGGAGACCCAACAAATGACGACCGGACCAGTTTACGAAAGCCTTCGAACTGGAGATGGGCACGTGCTCTAGCACGACACGACATAAAACAACACGATACACACAATATCCGTTAATAGATACTATGATTTCATTAATCTATATTTAAATTTATCAAAATAATTTTAACTATTAACAAAAAGACTTTTTAATATTTGAAAATTGTTAGGCTATTATTTAAAAATCTATTTAGAAACTAAACATTTATAATTGCTAAAAATTCTAAAATATAATATTTAAAGATTAACGAACAATTATTATATATAATTTAGTACATTAGACACGCACACATATGCAAGTAAATAGAATATTTTATATATTACATATATTCACATATTTATCACGTATATTTATTTTTAACATGGAGACGTCGTGCTGAGTATCGCGTGTTCGTGTTACGTAAGAAAACACGACACGAGCCCAACTCTACTTTGAACGGCTAAAGATGAATGGTTTCAGTTTGAGTTTCAGCTTGAGTTTGGGCTTGAGCTTCGGCTTGGGCGTTGTTGTAGCCTCAATCTGGCTGGCTGCTACTCCCGCCGCGGATTTCATCGTTCATGTCCGGCGAACGTTGCGACTGACAGGCAGCCGCAGCAGCAGCAAAACACCAGAATCGACAGCCGACCGCTGTTTACTACTACAATAAGAGCCGAAAAATAAATAAATAAGCCCACAACAGACCGAAAAAAAAAACAACGCCGGCCAGAAAAAAATAAAAACACTGAACTGTGCTAAGTAAGGCTCCAGATCAGCTTGTACTGAAATTGCTTCAGCGCATCAGTCGCAGTCGCAGTCGCAGCCCAATGGACAGCTGAAAAGGAGGCTGGAATTTCGTTGGGATGGAAGCTTTAAACTTTAGCATTTTTAATTAGCGCGTTCTTTGTTTTCGTTTCATTATTCGTTGCGTTTTACACACACAACTGCCAATGAGAGAACCGAAAAAAATCGAATCGATTTTAAAACGCGTTTTTTTTTCTCCGCATGTTAATTTTAGATATATACATGGGACTTCATATGAGAGTAATTCCAAGTAATTTTCGATTTCACACATTTACATATGGAAAACTACATAAATGTTATTTCAAGCAATTTTCCAGCTTGGCTTTTTATAACAAATCCAATAAAAAATCTGAAAAAAGCTTGTATGTTTAAAATTATAGCTGTAATTATGATAAAGATTCGATACTGCGGGCTTAAAGGAAACCTTAAATAAATTTTAGTTATTTCAGCTAAAGATTTCCACGTCCCAAACTATTTGGAGTGGGCTCTACAGCAGCAATATTTGTGGCTCTAGCCTGGTGCGTCTGTCAGATGCATTCGACAAACCATTTATAGCAAAATAGGCGACCAATTACGCAGGCATCCTGCCAAGCAGCGCAGTGCACTGCTATCCCACTGTCAGCTAACTGTTTGGTATCCACAGCAGCTGTAGGAGGAGTATGTAGTAGGAGCATCAACGTAAAAGACAACCAACATAAATATCAATTACAGGTCCATAAATTTGAAACCAATTAGCCAAGTGAAATTGATAAGAGTCGTTTGAGAACGCAGCAATTTACAACAATTTTGCCATCAAATAGTTGCCTGACAATGCACATCAAATAAAACCGGGGGAAAAGCGACGGACGTTTATGCAAACCGGCCAAATGGCTAACAACTTAATACACATTGAAAGCTCAAAAGCCAAATGTTGCGTTCTCACATTAAATGCAAACAGCAGCAGCAATAGCAACAGCAACAACAGCAGCATCAACTGAAGCAACTGGGCAGCAACCCGGAGACAGCGGCAGCGAGCACTACTTAACTTTTCGACACCCAATGAAATTTTCGCACATTACTGCCAAAAGTATCTAGATGCAAAAATATCTGCAAAGTCGAGCCGTTGCCACTTTGCATGCAACTGCAGCACTGCCCCTCCGTCCCTGTTGCCTGCCCCCTGCCTGTTGCCAGCTCATATCTGCATCTGCTGGTAGGCAAATGCAATTTATTATACGTCTGCGCGCGGCCAGACCGTGTGCGAGGAGAGACCCAAGCGTTGAGATCGCAGCAACGTTCCCTCACACACGCAAGCCTTTTGGCGTTTTCTTATTAATACATTTTTATACCCTGTAGCCATTGAAAATGCATAGAAAAGGGTATGTTGCATTGAATAGCATTATTATTTAATGAAAAAAAACAAGAATTTCGTATGTAAATTCAAAGTGAGTTTTGTCAAAGGAATGAAAATAATTAACTTAAAAATTTAGTTCAAAAACTTTTAAATATAATCTACAAGCAAACAAAATATAGTTTCAGGTAACGTTTTTGCTTGTTTTTTTTTTTTGTTATTTATTTATTTTTTTTTTAATAATTAAATTAATATAAAATTCAAGAAAATTCTTATGTCAAAAAAGACGCGTATTCTGTTTTTATTATTTTTTTATCACTGTATGTACTTTTAAATGATATCAAACTCTACAATAAATTGATAAACAAGCGACTTATAACTAACGTAAAATTCAAATATGTTTAAATGTTTTCCAATTACAGGGTATATCCCCAGTGTGGCACACGTGACTAGGGTCTTTGCTGCATGCGGTGGTGGCGGCGGTGGTGTCGGCCTGGTTGGCGTTGCAATTGGTAAAGTTAGCAAAGGCTCTGGGCCTCGGGATTCCGGTTTGGGGGCAACGGCAGCCACAAAAATCAGATAAAAAATGCTTCGCACACGATTAGGAATTTTTAATTAAAATATTTTGTACTGCTGTTTGTAGTTAATTTTGTACAACAACAGTGGCAGCGGGCCGGCCGTGCAAGGCGGGGGCAACAGCAGCGGCATAAGCACCTGCATTTCATTGTTGTTGTTGTTATTGCTGTTGTTGTTGTTGTTGTTGCTGTTGTTTGTTGTATGCGTGTAGAACAGCAGAAAGTACGAGATCCGATTTCAATGCCGGCAAAGGGTGCCGAGTTTGGAGACCCGGCCAAATCCTGCAGCGCATTTCGCTTTCGTGCCCAGGCCGCGACGACTCCCTTCGGGGCAACATTTCAACCTGCCACTGCGGTGGCAGCATTAATGGGCGTATACATGCGATTCTTTCCGTGCCTTCCACTTTTTTTGCTGCTGCAGCGTCGTTTAGCTTAACTCAACATATTTTCAACCGGCAATCTGCGCAAAGCGAGGGCGCGGGGGCGCATCGATGATATATTTAGTGGCAGGCAAAACGAAAGACTTAAGCAACGAACCTGCGATTACGACACAGCATGGCGCACACATGACTATTTAGCTGCTGCAGTTCGATTTGTAGCTGCCATACATATATATGTGAATATATATATATATATAGCTTAGGCAATTGTTGGCGCGACTCCACCCGATGCCGATCGTAGCACGACTTTTGTTTTGGACTTTTTTTTGTTTTTGTTTTTGTGCTGCGCTCTGCTGTGTTATGTGTTGGCTATATTACCCCGCCGCTGCCCCTTTCTGCATCCAAGTATTCGCATTGCATTTTGCGCGCAAATTGAAGATCGTGTTAAACGCTTAAGTCGATTTTTTGCAGCCAGCCAACAACAGCAAACACATGCAGCACAATGCATCATTAGCGCTTATGGCAAATGTGTTTGCCATGCTCTCTCACATACACACACATACACAGACAGGCACATTTGGTGCAACAAGTGCAGCGAGTTCATTGCCTCCATCGCTTTGATTATTGTGCCTCGTAAATTATGACTAATTGATATACAAATTCAAAACCGGAATTGCCACAAAACTTGCAAATTCGCAACTGGCGCGACTGCAACATGCGGCCAAACAAATCGGCAACATGTTCGAGACACGCACGCGATTTTCGCCAATAAATTTGTTTGTCTGCTTTGGATTAGTGCGCCCCACCCCCAGCCCTCGTCCTCTTCTCTGTCGGCCAAACAGACGCTTTTGTGCGGCATTTATGACAAATCTGTGGCAGGTTGTAGGCCAGTCCTGAAGCACGTGCACAGCATCCACAAAACTGCTCAGTCGCAGCTCAATTTGAAGTCTCATCTCATTTGTGTTTTGGGTTTTTTCTTCGATTTTTTTTTTTTTTTGTTCATGTATTTACACAACAAATAAGCGCGGCAAACACTTTGCGGCAATTGTAAACATTTAAAATGCAAAATGTGTCAAATAAGAAAACAGTTTTTCAGACTTAGGCTACGTTTCTCTTTCTCAACATCGACGTATTCTTCTTCTTCTTTTTCTGTGTCGCCTAAGTAGGAGAAAAATGAGCCTCAAATAAAAAGTAAATAAAATAAATTTATGTTTTGCGTGGCGTGAAAAAATGCGCACGCACAGATTTTGTAAATGAAGGCAAAATGAGAAAACAACAACAACAACTCGGGTGACTGCCAGTCAAAAGTGTGTGTGTGTATTTAGGGAGAGGCTGAAAACAAACAGTATTCGTAACATGTGCGTACTTAAGTACTTACTAGCTAAAGTTACGATGTCGGCCCACAAAATGCCATTCACCATTGATTGAGCCACGAAATACGAGTACAGAAAAAACGGTTTTTTATTAAATTCGAACGTTTTGTAAAACATTTGTGTTAATCTAAAAACAGTTTTATGAAATCGAAACTGTTTATCTTAAAAACAAACAAAAATACTTTCAAATAAATAAAAATTTCATTTTTCATATGCCAAATTAACTTTAATGAACCTTTAAAATCTAGATAAAATCAGTATTTTGAGCCAACAACAATTTCTAACCAACGTCCAAGTTTTTATGTGCTATGGAAATTTGTGGTCAGCGATCACTGAACCGATCTGACCTTCGGCACAGCAAAATTATCGCAGTTATGTCGCTCGCACATATTTCAATGCAAAAAACATATAAAGCAAAATAAATAAGAATTATTTTCAAATAGCCAACTCTCACCTTGAGCCGTCGTTTTTTTTGTAGCGCATTTAAGACATATGGTCAGTTTATGCTTTATGCTTTATATGTGTAACTAACTATTTGGTTTAGTGGCTTAGTAAATGTGCGCAACGACGCCTTAAAACTGGCTGCCAGATTTCCATATAACTGGCAAATAAAAGCCAGCAGCAACTGACCAAGCGTTGTAAACATTTTTACTTGGTATACCCTTGCAGAGGATATATTAAATTTTCGAACCCATTAAGTCATATATATTTTCTCCTCTTTTTTTACAGATATCGTCAAAAATAAGCATATATTATTTATAATTTTATATACTTTCTTTTCAATCTTATCAAAAATTATAGAAAAAATTCAAGATTAAAGAATATATAGGGTATTTGATTTTTGGTTTATCAAAGTTAACTTTTCGTTCTTGTTTTTGCTTAAAACCATTTCCATTTTAAAAACATTTGGTTATTTTTCAGTTTTTTTGTTAACATGCATGTTAAGTGCGCGACGAAAAAACTGGAACAGCAGCAGTTTGAAAAACTTGTAAGTACTACTAAAAAAAAGCAACTGCTGCTGAAAACGAAACCAAACGACTATGCTGCCTAAGCTAAGAGCAGTCGTGCCTTTAATTGTGTATTATTTTCATTTCAATTTTAATTGCAAATTTGTGTCTTTGCACGGGTGTTGTATGGGTGCCGTGGCGAGCCGGTTTTCGGACTCCAACAGAAATGATTAAAAATGCAAAGCAAATACACTTCATTATGGGCCCATTTTGCAGCGCATGTCAGTCAGAGCGGCCACATAATTCACTCAAGCAGGTGCAGCGGGCGCGGGGGAGGGGTCGCTGCATGCAAAGCAGACGTTGTAGGGGTGGTGGACAGTCAGCCAGGCCGTGAGCCTAAATTACAAGTGCAACGCATTCCCAGGCCGATTTCATCAAAATGATAAAGAAGACGACCAAAATGCCGCCGAGCCAAGTCAAGCTGAGCTGAGCTGGGCTGACTGACAGGCACAGTGTCAGTGCCTACTGTTTGCATTGGCTCAGCCCTGGCACTGGCACTGGCACTGGGCAATGGGCAACATCAACAACAACAACAATCGAAACATTTAAGCACTTTACGCTGCGCTCCACTTGAGCTGCGTTACGTTTCACATTCGAGTGCAAAATCAACACACAAACAACATTACTCAAGGCGCAGGCAGCAGAAGATTTAAATGCCTATCGCAGCGACACATCGACAATCGTCCCGGTACCGTCACCATCAACATCAACATCAACATCGCCATCGCCATCGCCAAAGCAGCCCCCTGCCTCTCTCTGCGGCTACAGAAGAATACAAAAAAAGGGCTGTGGGCAGACGGTGGCACTTGTATTTGGTATTGATCTAATCTATCCACGTTCAGCGCATGTACACTGCATGTTGGCTGTCGCTGTGTGCTGGTCTCGACGGTGGTCTGCATAATGACTGGCCCAGGCCAAGAGCAAGCCGCCGGCCGGCAGCCGCCGCTGTGGGCAACAAGGTTCTTTCTGCCCACGCAGCAGCCTTAACAGCAACAGCAACTGCAACTGCATTTCTGCCCCTCATTTTGGTTCTTTATTGAGAAATTACCAAACACAAAATGAGGTGTCAAATTTAAGTTTTGTTTTGGGCCGTGTGCCTATCCAATGAGAATCTATGCATAACTTGTTCAAGTTCGTTGCCTAAGTCTTTTGTTTGCCACAACATATTTACGATGACAAATATGGCCGCATTGAGAGGAGGCATTCTAAGCACTTTGACCATTTTGTTGAGCATTTTGTTGCCGTGGCCGTGGCCATAGCCGGATAAACAGCATCCACAACGGACAACGGCAACGGGCAACGGCACCCAATCGACACCTTTGGCAAACAAAACCTTAATGAAGTGCGTGAACGCCATGGGGGAAAGCTAAGAGTACCAAATGGAGTGTGCGTCTCTATGTGTAAATTATATATGGTAAAATAAATACATAAAAGAATTCCAATACCGATTTATGCTGGCTTAAAGGCCTACGTTCTAAGTCAAATTAAAAGCAATTTGAACACCAAATAGAAAGAAAATGCCAAAATATCGAACGAGAGGCCCAACAAAAAAAACCAAGAAAAAACCAAACACGATATGACACGATACGAAACGTAACATTGGGCAGGGTAAATAATATAAAAGCCGAGGCTCAACGACAGTTTGCTCCAAATTAAAAAAGTATAAAACCATAAAGACGACAATAATGACAGCGCGTTGACGGTGACAACGACCATGGTTTGTTGTTGCTGATGATATTGTTGATGAGGTTGTTGATGATGATGCAGATGATAATGATGATGGGGATTGGGCTTGGGTTGGAATGGGACGCACGCACACAGCACGATGACACAGGCAAATGTCTTTCTTTGCTGGCAAACCAACGAGGCGGGTTCCTTGCGTTCGGGGAGAAATTTGAAAAATAAGCTAACTAAAATGTTTTTCTGAATACCTAGATTACTAAAAATAAAATTCAATTTTTTTAGCTAAAAACACTTTAATAAAAAAAAATTATAAAAATTTTAATAATTTAAGATTTTCTCATAAGAAAGTCCTTCTCTCAAGAGGAAAGGAATGTTCTAATCGTATTTAATTCAACTACATGAAGAAATAGCAAGTAGTCAAAACATAATTTAATAGTTAATAGCAATATAATAAATTTATTAGAATTATAACAATCATTAATTTAACAAAAGTAACTTTATAGCAACCCTCGTCATATTAGTTTGGTCGCATGGCTTTGGCTGTATTTTTTTTTTTTGTCGCTGAACCTAATAATCCTCATGACTCGCATATCAAATGACAACAAATTTACTACAGACGTTGGCAGCCACTAAAGCGTTGCCGGTTGACGGCCTGCGGGCTCGAAAGGGGAGAGGGGGAACACGGGGAACGATGATGCCGCAGTCGCAGTGTCAAATTGAGCGACAATGGGCGACAAAAAACGGGGCACAGTGGGACAGTGGCAGTCGGAGCAACTGTAACGTTTTGTTGCTTTTAGCCGAGACTTTTGTCCCTCCATTGGGCTGCACACACCGTACCCGTCCCTTGGCCCTATTGTCCACTCGCATTCCCTCTGTCTTGTTTGTATGTGTGAGTGTGTTGTGCATTTGCCGCTTTAATACCTTTTAACACTAATCGCATCGAGCGCGACGCAATCAGTTGTGATGAGAATATAAATAAAAAATACAAAAACCCATCGGACTACAACAAAAAAGAATCTGGCCATACACATATCGTCGCCCTAGTCGCCAACGTTGTCGCTGAACAAGAAATAAAAATCGTTCAAGTTCTTGGCCGAGGTTAAAAAAAAAAAGAAAAAACGGTAGAGCCCAGCCGGAACCTGAAAGAGTCTTCTGAGTTTCAGCCACAATTCAGCGACCAAGTCAGCGTCAGCCTCAGAGTCAAACTTTTTTCGGGTGAGATTTTCTCACGTGTTGTTTGCATTGCTTTATTTTTTTTACATTTTTTTCTGTTATTTTTTATTTATTTTTTTTATTTACCGATTTCGATTTTGTTTCGCTGCTGTTGCCACTGCGTCAGTCGCGTTTGAAACTGGAGCTCCTCATCAGCATGAAACGAAGATTTTTATGAACGCAGTGAATTTTTATGTTTCCATGATGAACTGTGCACACGATCCGAGCTCTGCTTTGGAGCCAACAACGTCCAACTGTCCAATGTATATTGGCCACTGGGCGACAACATGACTCAGTCGACTCTTGATTTTATATACATATATATTTTTGTTTGGGCAAAAGGTTTCTGTTTCCCAGGTTTGGCGTTGTCGATATTAAAATCATCGAACAGGAAATTGCTACAAATTCTTTATGAGATTTACTATGTGTATTTTAGGTCTTAATGATTTCTATTTGATTTCATTAAACATCATATATATGCATACAGTGTTATACATATATGCATACATATATCTGTTTATCATTTCGCCAGTGCGAAAACCTCTCCAGACTCTGCACAGTACGTGGCCCTGGCCAGGTGAACGAGCAAAGGCTACAAGTTCAGACTGAGCCACAGAAGCAGCAGCAGCAGCAGCATCCATAAGCACAGCCTCATCCACATGCACATCCACATTTACAGATATTGGACGGAGTTGAGTTTAGCTCTTTGCTGGAATTCCCGTGCAACACATGCGAAATCAGTAGATCACGAAATGAATAGCCATAAATACAATGCCAGGCAGCGCTGTACGATGAATGCATGGCACAGCCGACAGGAGCAGGCACACACATAGACAAGCAGACAGACAATCAGACATATAGACGTATGGGTAACATTTTGCCATTTAGCTCGATTGCAGTTGCAAACATGCGATTTTGAAGAGGTTCGCTCGATTGGCCCCAGAGCCAGCCAATAGCTTCTGCTGCTGTTGTTGTTGCTGTTGTTGTTGCAGTTGTTGTTGCCAGTTCACGGTGTGCGTGTAAATGCCTGGACTCGGCTTGGACGCAAATTGCATTGCTGGGAAAAAGAATTGGCCAAGTTGTAGGGTCTTGTCCGATTGCTTCTATGCAAATGTAGTCATGTAATAAAATAATTATACTTTGATTCTTCGATTTGAAAACTTGAAATTGATGATAGAAAAACAGAAGTCAAAGGGGATGTTGAAGCTAAATTTCTCAGAGATTTTATATAATACTAAATTGTTAATTTCCAACATATTTTTGTTTTTTTTACTCGTTCACGAAGTGAAAATGTTAAAAAAAATTCCGCAACCCCCGCCCCAGGAAATCGCGAGAATATAAATCTCACCCGCATCGCACAAATTAGAAAATAGCGACAATTTTAAAACAAATGTAGAACGCGAAAGAATATAACGCAGTCGGTACCGCCCGTCTACAGCAAAATCTTTATACTTTTTATTTTGATGTTTTTTTTAATGACTTAACGAGGAAGTCTAGAAATAAATCTTTTTTTTTTTGTAGTTTTTATCAATTTGTATTTATTCCTTTCTTCGAAAAATTTTAAACAATTTCTTTTTATTGGAAGTTTTTCAGTTAGTATATATAATATAAATCAATTTCGTATCCACAAATGAACTGTTTTAAATATTTTGTATAATATAAAAATTTAAATAAATGAAGGAACCAGATTAAACCTATAACTTGAAAAGAAAATTTTTCAACTCTTCATTTAAGAAAAACAAAAAAATTTTATAAAAATCCCTTTAATGTCAAAAAAGTTTATCAATCCAACAAGTTGTATATTTTTCAAAATAATTTTAGATACGCTTGGTGTACCCTGGTCTAATGTGAGATTTAATTGAGCGACTGTTATAAACGTATACGACTGTTAGACGAATGTGTGCGTATTTTATGAGGTCCAAACAAAATAATATCGTACTAGGGTCATAAGCAGGCAGTTTCTAGAATTGCGGTAATATTGCGGCTTATATTACAAGCTAACACCGTACGCTGCTTTCGAGCTGTAAGCCAAAGGCTGTGCGTTGGTGCGTTTACTTTTTAGAGACGACCAATTGGCTGTTGCAATAGTTGTGGCAATGGATGTGGCAATGGCAATGGCAATGGCAGCCATAAACTGCAATTTCGCAGCCCTGACGACACCCGCTGTTCGGCTGTGGTAACAGCAGCCGCTGGCCGTAAAAAACGCTGAAAATTAATTAATCTTCACATGCAACTAAATTAACGCATGATTGCCGATCAGCCGGAGGCCAACGTAGAAGCAGGAGCTGCAGCAGAAGCCAGCCCCAAGGCCTGCACTTTCCAAGCACCAAGCTCCAGGCTGGCGACTCAAGTTCAATGTCTGTGCACGCTTGGAGAGGGATTTATTGCATTTATCGGGCAATCGAATTGCGTTGCCAGTTTAAGATTTATATTATGGGATATTTATTATTATTATTTTTCTTTCTTTCATTTTTGTGTTTTTTTTTTGGTGGTCCCAAATGCGGAAGTTTTAAGTTGGCGCTAGTCGCGGTCTGCTGTTAACGCGACTCTAATTAAACGTCTCGTCTCAATTTATTTGACTCGATTCGGTCCTGTGACATTAATGAACACGGCGTTGACATGTTCACAGGCACAGTCACTATAACAGTCACAGCCAGATGCACATTTTACTGAGCCACGACAGCGATGACACCTTTGGCCACAACGCGACGTCTGACAATGGGAATCATCAATTAAATTAGTTAAAAGTTGTTCGCAGAACATTTGCCAGCCCGATGCAAGTTGGCCTGATTTTCCTCTCTTTTTTTTTTTGTTATTTATTTTTGTGCAGCCATTTGTTTTGCCATGGCTTTTCGAATGCAATTGGCATGATGGGGTACTCATTTGCATTTTGGCCATGCAGTCAGATGCTGAGCTGAGCTGAGCTGTGGAGATCAGCTCATTTAAGTGTTAAAAATGGCAGTAACATGCGCCGGCAAAATGTTACTTTTTCGTGCCTTGTTGTTGTTATGTGTGTTTTGTGGCTTGTAAATGATTGCGGCCACGTTTGTTGCCTCAGTCTTTTGTTTTAAATATTAAACGGAGCTACAACAAATCGTTGCCAGCTGCTGTTGCCGTTGCCGTTGCTGCTGCTGCTGCTGCTGCTGCAGCACAGAAAATTTGTCATTTTTCCCGCGGTTTGGCGGCTCATTAGTCAGCTAGCTGTCGCACATTTTCGTGGAAGCCTTTAGGACAGCCTGCCCTGGTCTCGCCTGGCCTGGCCTGGACAGAAAGCTGCCACGCGATGACAACCCAGATTAGAGACAACCCAGGCCAGAACAGAGGGCCACACGGCCCAGCCGACGACACAACGACACCAACCGAGCCAAACAATCGCGCCAAAGGGCTTGACACTTTCTGTGGCGATTTTAATTAGAAACAAAACGTTTCTGTTGCCGTTTTTATATACCCTAAAAATGTGTTCAACGAAGCATTATGATTTTGTGCGATTGTTTGCTCTGGAAAGATGATCATTAAGCAAGAGTCAATGCAGCCAGTCCGTCTTTTTGTCTATATTAAATTTGGAAACTATAAAAGCTAAAGACTTAAAATGTGAAATATTAATGCATTTTTTTATGGTACACTTTAAGCAAGTTTATCATTTGCTACATTGATCACTGACTACAGGGCATCTACACGACAAGCTCACTCGACTAGAACACTTTTACTCGTTTGTAATTTTGTTGTTTTTTCTTCTTCTTCTTATTGCTTTGAGACGCTTTTGTTGTTGTCGCTTAACAAGCAGCCGCCGCGCGGTTCGCGGTTCGCACGCCTCGTCGCAGCTTCAGTTGTAAGGCCTGGGCATGGCTTGTGGACAAGAGTTAATGTGTTGGGCAAATATGCAGTTGGCCACTTACCACTAGAGAGTCGAATTATAATTTCATGGCTTATAAAACTCATATTTGTGTTGCGTTTGATGGAATTTACGCGCTTGTGTGTGCGTGTGTGCGAGTATTTGTGAGTGTTAAACAAAACGTAACTAAAAACATTTTTCACGCTTCTTTGTGGCGTTGCCTTTCGATTGTCTGTTTTTCTTCTATTTTTTTTTTTTTTATTTGGTTCTTTTGTGTATTTTCTATTTACACGCAGTCGCTGGCGACGCCAACATCGCCCGGGTCGGTAAACAGATTTTAACGCTTAAATGCTAAAAATCATTGGCAGCCCGAGAAGCTGCTGCACCACAGGCCAGGCCTGGTGAGACCACAGAACGAAGCGTAAAGAATTTCTAATTAGAAGTAAGACTCCAACCTGGCTCGCATCCGAGCTCCAAGTTGCCACAAATTGCAAAGGAAAACAATAGCTATGCTATTGACTGTGCAAACAGCCCGTTGTTTGTGTTGTTTGCGCAAACAGTTGGCACTCAACGCACTCGGCAAATAAAACAAAACGAAAGACAACAGAAAAAACAAAAACAAAAACGAAATCAATCCTAAACCCCATCCTAGGCAACGTAATACACAACCAAAGAGAGGCGTGCACAAAAACACAATTAAAATTTAATGACGAAAAGGCGGAAAATCGTTACAAGCATCCACTGCAAATGTGTCGAACTGCCCCGAACAGGCCCCAAACAAGCCCCGATCATGCCCCCAAAAATGAATTATGCACAGGCAGGCAACTTATGAAGCCAGCGTCACAGCAAAATGCCGAATTTGGCTTTTCCTAATAACTACAACGCAACCGCCAAGCCGAATAGCTACCTCTATATTGCAACATGTGAGATGATGTCCGGCTACAACAAGAGCAACAACAACAACAACAATCATATGCTCCATGCTGCCTGATGTTGGCGATGGCAGCGCCTGACAGTAAATTCGATTAAACCACAAATAGGTTTGGCCAAAGCAAGGCGGACACAGCGATCAGCTGGCCTATGGACAGTCAAAAAGATATCAAAGGTGCGCACAGTGGAATCATTCATTTAAAAAGGCTACACAAATTTAGTTATTCATAAATAATAAGCTGAATTTCTTAATTTTAATTTCTTCTTTTTAATTTCTCACAACACTTAAAAAACTCTAAAACAATTCCATCTGCATCTAAAATGTACTCATGTCACTATTAAAATCAGTTCTTAAAATATATTATCAACTTACTTTGTCAAAATAGACCCACTGTGCACAGTGCAACGCAATTGCCTTGGCTAAAGGTGTGCAATGGCGGCAAAATTTATGATTTCATTAAAAATAGCAAATTTAATCGAGTTGATCTGAGCTTGAAATGTGAACGAAACTGGCAGCGAGTTTATGCCAAATTCTGTGCAGCTTCTCTTGGCTGTGGCAATAGCCTTTATGCAACAGTTAGACAAACCCATCCCAGCCCACATTATGGGCATTGGCAGGCCAATCTATCCACTGGCCAATAAGTGGCACAATCGTGCGCACTGTGGACGCTATTTGATTGAGCAATGATCTCTCATTGGGGCCCGTAACTGTTCGGCTGTTCGGAGGTTCTACTTCTCAATTGGAATGGGGGCATGGCTCGGACTTAGACGAAATTACAAGTTGCTATAAAAATAGCAATTGGATTGGATTTGTTGTCGGCTGCAGTTGCCATAGAAATAACTAAAGTAAATCGCCGCCCAGCTCACGTTCCGAGCGAAATAAAAATAAAATTGAAAAGCCCAACTTTTAAGCCGAGCCAAAAATAAAAATATCAGACCCACTGGTCGATCGGTGTTCGTATTGGATGGTCTTCTGTACGAGAGAATCGAATCACGTATTTTGTGTTACAGTTTTGTTGTCGTCCGGACCCGAAGCTGACTTCGTGCGGGCAGAAAAAATATATACACATATATATAATTATAAAGTAAAAGTAAATTGATCAAAAAAAGGTTAACTAGGAAATACCTAGGAAAATTTGCAGTGCTTAAATATAACAACAAAATGTTTGTGGACTTATATCAAAGGATTTTACCTTTTAAATACCTTATTTTGCAAACTATTATAATATTAAAAAACAGGATTTCGATATTAAGTAGAAAAATATATAATTTAATTGAAATAAACTTTATTTGCACTTAGTATAGGCCAACTTTTTACTTTAGTTTATTGTGTTTCCAGCTCTCACAATTTATAAAATATGAGAACGAAAATGTGTTAAAAATGTATTTATTGATTATGCGCAATCATAGGGGAGTTAAAAATATTTTTAAATTAAACTGCTTGGAGTCAGGTAGAGAAGAACTTTTATTTTTTTACACTTGTTTAAAATAAACTTCAAATTTTTTGGACTTAAGTCTTCAATATCTTGTTATGAAAATCGATATTTTTGACATCATTTTCGATCACAAATGTCATCGACTGCAACATACCCCATTTGAAAAAGTACTTACTTGTTATAGGGTATTAAATGTATTTTTTCGTCGTTGTTGTTATTGTTGTGAGTTGCGCGAAATGCGGCGATGATGGCGTCCATGTTGGCGCTCCACTCCACCTACCACAAAGTGGCCAACAACAATAACAGCGTCAGCAGCGTCGACAATCAATAGACAAACGTTTGGCTTGTTGTTGTAGTTGTTTTCTCTGTTGCCGGTGGGCGGGGAGGGAGGGCAACGGTTGGAATAGGGCTGCATTGTAAATCAAACGGAACTGAGCAAAACAAGCGAAACGGTATTGTTTTCCAATTGGCAAAGCAGCCAGGCCTGGGAGGAGCACAGCTCTCCCCACTGGCTTCAACCCCCACGCCCCACACTTGATGACTCCAGCAGATGGCCCCGATGGTGGCTCAAGTTGCCACTGCAGCGCTGACAAGCCGCAGGCATGTCGACCACAGGCTTACAGTGCACGCCCGCTAAAGAGGCACAAGTCGCGCGCGATGTCTCTCTGTACGTGTGTGCGAGTGATTGTGTGTGTGTGTGTGTGTGCGGAAACCCTCTGACCTTTTTATGTTGTGCTCAAATCAAATCGAGTCTTTTTCCGTGTGTTCGCTTCTTGGGCGATGCTCGCATCACGCCCGCCCGTTGATGTTTCCTCAATTAACCTTCTTTTTGTTTTCTACTTCGTTTTTTGCCTTTTATTTATTTTTTTTTTCGGTGGTAGCTGCTTGAAGATCTGGGCGTATGCGCATTGTCGCCATTACAGCTGGACCAGGCCCAGAGTCAGCTTACAATTTAGCCAACAACAGCCGTCGCTGTCTCTTAGCCTTTCCAAAGTAACAACAACAAAAAAACAAAAACAAGAGTAAAATTGTTACGACAATTGGAAATAGAAATTTACAACAGCAACAAATAGCGAAAACCTGAAATGGCTCTGGGAAAATAAAACAGTTAAGTGAACTGTAAACAGCGAAACGGCAAAGTGGCTGTTAATGCAAAAAAAAAAACAAAATTGAGCTGCAAATTCACATGGCTTTAAAAATTGAGAGAGAAAATAATAAGTATACGCAGCGTGTTGCATCGAATAAATATTTTTGGGAATTTCGAATGGATTTCTGTTGAATTTAGCTTAACACAATTGTAGTCAATTACAATCCTGAATTTTTATATATTATTTAATCTTTGTAAGGAACGATTTTCTTAAGTGTAACTTAAAGAAAAATAATTATCCTATTTTCAAGTAAAAATATTTATCATGAAAAATATATGGTTTGCTACAAAATCAAAATTCATAAATTAATATAAATTCAAAATTATTAAAAAATCTAGAAAAAGGGGTGTAACAAAAACATGGGTATACTCATAAGGCAGAGCCAGGCTTCCATTTCAACCGAACCAAGCTCAATTTCAATTGGGTTTATAGCCATTACGGCAACTGCAACCCACCGTGCAGAGACCCCACACAAAGATGGCTAATTAAAAACGGTCGCCCACAGACGCCCCAAAATGCCGCAGCTACTGGTATTTTGTATTTTGTACTGTTTCTCAAGTTTTTTTGGCTGAGACCCGGCGACAAAGAGGCGTGTTTTGGCCCAGGTTAAGTGAGGTTATGTTATTTGTCAATTTGTTTCTCCTTAACTAGCGACAAGCGCTTGTTGCTGCTGCTGCTGTTGCTGCTGATGCTGTCGTCTGTGCATGCAGCAGCTAAAAGCAACAAGGTTATTAGGGTTAAGCCACAGCGCCGCCCTCACTCAATAGCCAAAAAGACACACACACAGACACATCAAACACACTCGCAGACACACACGTACACAAAGTTTTTATGGCTCATAAACAAGCCCTGCTACAGCATTGTTGAAACATCTTTTCCCGTTGCCATAATTTTTAATCACATTAAATATGCATTTAGACATAACAAAAAAAAAACAAAAACACACACTGCGAAAAAACATGTAGCACTTGTCAGCACAGCCGACAGGCAATAAAAATCAATACGAGAAACCATTTTGAAATTGTAATAAACATCAGTAAAAAATTGTCGTTCGATGTTCGTTTGTTTTTTTTTTCTCGCTTTTGTTTAACAAAATTTTTATTAATTTAACAATAAAATTGTTTATGCAAATCGAATGGAGCGTAAATCTTAGCTGGCTCTTTGCCATTTCTGGTGCGCCCTGCTCAAATTATAATCAAAAAGCAATTATAAAATTCAAGAGCTAAATTATGACGCTGGTTGGGGGCTAGAGGGGGGTCAGAAACCACGGGTTGGCGGGCGACAGATGGACACAAGCGGCTAATGAAATTATAAAACAAATGTGCCTCATTATTGGACACTAAACGCCATTAAGAATTCAAATTTTTCGAAATGCTTATAAATTTTTCGCAAGACAAACAATAAACTCAAAAATAAACAACTGCTAAAAATTTGCCGAATCTATTCATTGTGATATGTTTTAATGAAATTTATGTGACAGTTGAAACTGGAAAACAAGCAACAAATGTCAGCAAATGGCGTTGCCCAAAAGTGGCTAATGAATTATGTCAAACAGCATTTGGGGCCAAGCATCAGCCAGCATGGCCAAAAGCAGCTGAATGAAAGTATCAGCAGCTGCTTTCTATGCAAAGCTTTACGATTAGATCGAACTACATGCTAAACCCTAATCGACATATATATGTATATATTGTGTGCATATATTGAAGATCATCAATGGGCCAATAAAGTTGCTTACTTAACGGCAATTTTTATAATCAAAATACGACAAACTGTCAAAAGCCAATAGCAACAACAACTCATAGTTTATTTATATGCATTTGCATAAATGTATTTTAATTTGAATATACGAGCATAAGGCGGTTAGCTCAATGCCGCCGCTGCCACATTCAAATAATTCACACCTCATTCGGACGCACTGCCGTGCGCGGCACAGCGGGTTACCATCCACTCCCCTCCCCTCCCCTCCCCTCCCCTCCCCTCCACTCCACTCCCCTACCCCAGCCAGCTCTGGGCCCTAGCTGCCTGCGTGCGGTCTTAAATGTCAAATATGTGTCGGATTTAAGAATTTCTCACGCTTATTTCGCAGCCATTTCCAATGCAAAATAATTCAGACTGCAAATGCCCAAGCAAAAATAAACCAACTAGTTGCATAAATTTGCTAACAAATTATATTTACAATTTTTATATATATATATCAATTTTTTTGCGCTTTCTTTATGGCAAATTAGTTGCGGTAATAAAATGCCAGAGATATTCATATGCATGTGCGTGTGTGTTGCAGAAAAAGTGTAATAAATAAAAATAAAATGGCGAATTTCATGCAAATAGCGCAACGGGCGTAGTATAAGCAATCGCACCCCACCCCCCGCCAGACGTTGGCCTCGCAGATAGTCTGGAAAAATCGTTGTTATTATTTATTGCCGCCGATATTTTTATGTTTCGCCGAAGTCGTGACTTGGCCAGATCGCAGCCGCTGTTGCCAATGGACGCTTGCCAGCATTGCTTTAACTTTTTGCCGGCTAGACAGGCAACAATCGGTAGGTGTGTTCCCGGCCACTGACTGTCTGCTGCTGCTGCTGCTGCTGCTGCTGAACTGACCAACTGTTGCGCGCTTCTTGGAAAGCTTTCGAAATGACGCGTTAACTACGAAAACGTTTGAGGCGATCGATGAATCGATCGAATCGAACGGCGACGATGCGACGCATGCACCGGAAGTGTCTGTCGCGGCTGCCATTCAAAATAGTAACAAAAAAAAGGAAGAAGAAGAAACCAGCCAGACGAGTTAACAGCTGATCGGAGCTGCGGCTAGGCGCATGCGCAGCTCATTGTTGGCCTGGTCAAAACTTGTAATCAGCCTGTTAACTTTTGAAAGATGACACTGTTTGTCAGTTTTAGCTATTAATGTGTGTGTGTGTGTGCGTGGGCGTTGCGTGTGGCTTAGCTTTTCTAATTATTCAGTTACAAATGCACAAAACTTGAAAGCTCATAAATATGCGCAGGCATGCTCCCAAAAAGGAAGGGCGGGGAATTTTATATGTACACCCAATAAACGGCAGTTACTGTTGACAAATGCGTGTCATTTTAGGCAACGGGGAAAATTAAGGCCGACTGCTTTATACACTTTCATATAGAAATAATAGAATATAATTTTAGAAATTTGGTTCAGTTTTAATTTACGAAATTCTTGACTTTGACCACATCAAAAAATGTAATAAAATAAAATCAAATAAAATTCTAAGTCTCTCCCAAATTTTAACCAAACTATATTTAACATTAAATATATTACTGACAACTTTTTAAGTTGCTAAAAATATTTGTAAGTATTAAAAATATAAAAGTAATAGACAGCTAATTTTAAACTATATATAAATTTATATCCTAATATTATACGAGCGCTTTCATGATTTAAGCTGTAAAAATTTTCGTCAACTAAGCCAAAATACTCTCAATGCTTAGTGTATATATAGTGAGGGGGGGAGAAACATAAAAAGGCGATGTTGTTGGGACATTTTGATGTCGTTGACGTTGCGACGCTTCGTTTGGTTAGTTCGATTTGCTGGACACGATCGAGACAAAGTCGCTTACTTTCGCTTGGTCATGAATATTAAAGACATTAAGCAGGAACAATACATGCGAGTACATGGGGGGGACATGACTGGCGAAACCCTGAACAGTACAGAACAGGAACAGAAACAGAAACAGAAAAGCCAAAGCCAAAGCCCAAAAACTTTAAAAACTTTGCGCCGGTTGCACTTGATGCTCCTCGGCTTTATGGGCTTGTGAAAATGCCTGCGCATGTCAAAAGCATCCGGAGGAGCGGGTAGGCCAACAGACAACAACAACAACAGACAGCGACTACACTCAGACTAATCTGTTGTTATAATTTACATATTCAGAATATTATAAATTCTGTATAATTTTATTATTATAATTAAGTTTCTAAATGAGGTAGAAATAAAATAATCTATGCACTCAAATTTTTGTTACATAAAATATGCATGAAAAGATCCTGATAAATATTTAATATATCTTATTATATAAACTGTATTGGAAGCTTTTATTGAAATATTTTTTGATAAGAGTGCAACATTCCTTGCTGTTTATATCGCTCAGTGTATGAGTTTCTGTTTCAGGAGAATGCTGTAAAGGATTTCGTGTCGTTTTGTCATCGCATGTTCGCCGCGGGCAAATGAAAACGTGAGCCGTACTTTTAGCATTTGTTGCTTATAAATATGCATTTCTCGATACAATTTTTTTTTTTTTGCCATATAATTTAAGCAACGAAACTCTCAATAAACAATGCCGCAAAAGTCAAACGGGCTGCCCGGTTGGGTCGACAACCAACTGGCAACTGAAGTTGCAATTTTGTTGTCAACAAAACGCCAAAGAGACGCGCCAATCGACAGACAGTTGCCATCAAATACTTCAGAGTTGGCGCTGAAGTTGAGAGGGAGACACATCATCATTTTGATTTTAACTTTCATCGGCACTTCACAGCCCCAACGATGATAATACCGCCGACTGTGTCAAGTGTCTGGCCAGACGGGGTCGTTGATTTCCTTTACACCCATTTATAACAAATTTTTAAGAAAAAAAAATACAAATTTCAAATTAAGCAGGAAGAAGCAGACATTTGAAAATTCAAATCGTTTATATATTTTTACATACGATTTACAAATTCACCGATCATTAAACCCAATTGCCCGTTGTCTGGTGCGTTTCTGTCCGATTATTAATGATTTCCGTTCAATTTTTCATAGATGAATGTTTAGTGCAAGGTCATCAAAAGACGTGTTGATTACCAACAACAATAATAACAACAATAAATTAATAGCAGACGAGACAGCAATGAGATAGACAACCCGCGGTTACCGAAACCCAACGATTTTTTTCTTTTCCCTATTCTATACCCATACCGTACCCAAAGGGATAGAAGGGCATGACTAGCGGGAAGGTAGGTATATTATTGGTAAAATAAAATCTAAGGTTGACTTAATCAAATAAAATATTTAAAATTCAGATTTTAGGATAGTACTTTTTACTTAAATAATGTAAAATATATAATCACAAAAAAACAAAGACATTCATTTAAATTTCAATTTAAAAGGAATATATATTATTGGTAATATTAAAACAATTTTATTCTTTAATCAAACAAATTTGTAGTAATTTTGAGTTTCAACATTTTTGAAGTGAAGTATAAACTTATTTCTTAGCTATACATGTTTAGGGCTAATAACTGTTGTTTGGGTATATTTTCGTCAATAACTCGCTGGATTGCTTAAGATATAGGACGCGCGCTTTGATACATTGCCGTAATTGTGTGTGCGTGTGTGTGTGCGTGTTTTATATACACAAATCTATTTTCCTCAACCCAATTTGCATACACACAAATCACCGCATTCATTTGATTTATAACAAGTTAAAAGCATAAAATTGTACTGTAATCAAAATTTGTTGATTCATCAAGCGTTAATTTCACAATATAATGAATATTGTGAAGATATCATGTAAATCGTAAGCTGTTGAAAAGTTTAGCCAACAGATGAACCGTTTGAGATCAGCAAGATATGATTTTTTGTTGTTTTTTTTTTACAAGAAATTTTAAAAAGTTGAGTTTGTTGTGCATTTATCTAGCTTAAATTTCGTAGACTGCATTAGGTTGTTGAGAATTTATCTATTGCCATTGCAGTTGCAGTTGCCCGTTGCTTATGCCAATGAGTGGCAAATGTAATACAACACTAATTGGCCGCTCATGAGGCGTCTAATGCCAAATGCAGCAACGGGCGGCTGACAGCCTGGCCCAGACAATGGCCACAGCCTGTGGCCAGCTAGCGGCTGTGGCTTCAAATGAAACTCGTTAAATATTTATGAGGAGCACGAGGTGCATGCATACCACACACACACACACACACACACATACGCACACATCCAGATGCAGCATCAGCATCAGCTTCAACACCAAGCACCAAGCATCTTGTCCAGATGTGTAGCCCATAATTGTGCACAGATTTTGATTTGGAGTTGCTGCCGCTGCCGCTGATGCTGCCGCTGCTGCTGCTGCTGCATGCAGAAGCTCACAGTGCTGGCAACATCGCTGACTTGCCTTGCTCCTGGCCAAATGCTGCGCAGTGTTGCCAACTATAAAGAAGGCAAAAAGAAATGGTATAAAAAAACACATTTTATTTTTAAGTGAGTAGAGAAAAATGTTGTAAGATTTTGTGCATTTTATTTATTTACTTGATGTGTTCAATAATTTAAATCATTTAAAAAGTTAACAGCACATAGAATCTTAGAATCTCTTTGATTTTTAAGTAAAATTAATTAATAAAATTAATAATTAAATTATTTTGATAAAGCTAAAATAATTGGTGACCTAAGATCGCAATAATAACACAATTATAGTAAGATATATAATACACATTGAAAGTCCAAATCCAGACTGTTTTCTGCTTCAAAAATCTTTTTGAAAGTTTAACAACATAACGATTTTTGTAGTGCCAACATTTGCTCTCTATATTTATCCGTTAAAAAAATATATGTATGTTTTTTAAAATATATTTTTAAAATTGTCTCGATAGTATAAACCTTAAAAAATAAAAAAATAGAATACCCATTTTATTAAATAAAAAAAAATGAATAAGAAGCTAAATTTAGCGTTAAGCCATCTAAATTGCCAGCACTGCAGCGCATACACATAGCTGTAAAAAGCAAAGCCAAAGCGTAGAGTACCTGGCCCATAGCTCTCGGCCATGCACGAAGGCGCAACACTTGAACGCTGCATGGACCCCAGGACCAGAGCAGCGGCAGAGGCAACAGCAGAAGCAGCAGCAGCAGCAGCAGCAGCAGAAGCAGCGGCAGCAACCGGCACAGCAACAACCTGTTTCGTGGGAACATTACCTACTCTGGGGCCTGACTCCACCTCTGACTCCCGACAGACGGTTGCACGGAACTCGCGGCTCGAGCTGCGGCTCGCGCTGCAGCCAACCGTTGCCTGAAGTCGACTTTGACTGACGAACATACGAACGGACGGACGGACAGACAAACGGACTGACGAACTGCCCGGCTGCCTGGGCCTTGCTGCTGCTGCTCATAAATGAAACCTGTTAAATGAATGAAATAAAGTGTTATTTGCTCGGCTCACAAATGTTTCGAGTTGGGGCATGGGCTCTGTTTTGGATGGATTATGCGAGCCAAGGCGCGTTTTTATGCCACAAACTGTGCTCTAAGTGCGTGCGTGTGTGCGTTGCTTTTTTATGTGCTCGTTGTGCTCCGGTTCTTGGACTTTGTTAGCTTTTGGAACGCAACCTGTACGCAGTTTAATTTGATTTTTTTCAAATCTTGACTCTGCAGCCCTGCTCCCGCACACACACATGGGTGTGTGTGTGTGTATGTGTTAACAAATATGTGTGTGCGAGTGACTTGTAAATTTTTGATTCTGTTCGCTGTTATTGTTTTTGTTGCTGTTGCTGCTGACGGCCTGTTTGGCTTTGTTTTTTGTTTTTGTTTACCTACAGTAGTTGTAGCTGCATGTTTTTGTTGTCTTTCAAGCTGGTCCTCAACTTGAGCTGAGTTTTATTTTTAACTTAATTTCTTGGTCCCGCCGCCAAGTCGTCCAAGCGTAATTCATATTTTACTTAAGCCGAAGCCCAGCTTTTTTTTCTTGTTCATCAAACCACATAATTCGCAACTTTGGAGCCCTGCCTGCATGCCACATAATTTGTGGCAACAACAATTTGTGTTCGTCCAAAAAAATTAAAAAAAAAAAAACGAGAGGGGTACAAAAATGCGTAAAGCCAACGCATAATTGCCATTGCCCGGTTTTAGACCAATAAATGCGGGCTTTACATCATTTAAAGTCACTCGGGCAGTCGTTTATTATTTGACTCGTCTTCTTCTCGGATTTACATTTTATTGTGTATGTTTAAATTTAAATTTATATGTATATGTTTATTTGTATTTAACTCACAAAATTTTGCCCTTGTGCCGCCTTGGCCAGCTGCTAAAATGTTGCCTTAATTCGACAATTTAATTTGGGCTTATGCCACTAAATATGTACGCAATCTGGGACCAAAAGGCCATTGATTCGTTTGGGGCTCATGTGAAATGAGGAAGCTGCTCCAAATGGACAGGGGCGTGTCCGCATCTTGTGGACGGCAATTTTTGGCTGGTGAAAACTTTTCATTCAAATTGGAAAGGGAATTGAGATTAAAAATGAGATCAGTACACGAAGCAAGTGGAAAGTTATTAATTAAATCAATATACTTATATTTCAGGTACAAACATTCTAGAATTCCTTTTTTGTTTTTCTTTAAAAATTGAATCTTCAATTAAATATTAAGTTACAATCCAACAAGTAAATTTGCTCTAGTCGGGACCTCCCGACTGGGAGATACACTGAACCCAGAATTTAACACATGCACACAAACTCTCGCAACTTAATGAGTATTGAAGTGGTTAAAAATTAAAAACAAAAAAATGTTATTGGCCAATGACAAGCGAAAATTGAAATCTTCCAGATGAATTCTACATTTCAGTTTAAAAATAAAATTGTTGGTCCAAATTCATGTAAAAAATTTTCGAATATAAATCCTGGTGTACCCATATAAGGATAGGTCTCAACTTGCCCCAATCGTAACTTTGGCAAAACTCAACCGATTTTCATAAGGATGGTCTTTTTGTTCATGGCTCGGTACGTAGATAAATTCTACATTTCAGTTTAAAAATAAAATTTTTGGTCCAAATTCATGTACAAAATTTTCGAATATAAGGATAGGTCTCAACTTGCCCCAGTCGTAACTTTGCCAAAACTCAACCGATTTTCATAAGGATGGTCTTTTTGTTCATGGTTCGATGTCTAGATGAATTCTACATTTCAGTTTAAAAATAAAATTTTTGGTCCAAATTCATGTAAAAAATTTTCGAATATAAATCCTGGTGTTCCCATATAAGTATAGGTCTCAACTGGCCCCAGTCGTAACTTTGCCAAAACTCAACCGATTTTCATAAGGATGGTATTTTTGTTCATGGTTGGTTTTTAAATATCGATCATTTGAAATAAACTTAAACTGCGTGTGGTATATACGAACCGAATGAGTCCAAGATCAGCTTTCCTGCTTTTGTTCATACAGACAGACAGACAGACGGGCGGACGGACAGACAGACGGCTTTATCGACTCGGCTAGTGCTCCTGGTCAAGAATATATAACTTATACATTATGGGGTCGGAGATGCTTCCTTCTGCCTGTTACATACATGTGCACAAAACCATTTTCCCTTTTTACCCATTTCCAAACGGTTCAGGGTATAAAAATATTCAATGATTCAAGAATTTTAAATCTCTTAACATTGCGCAACTAATTTTTGTTGGATTTACTAAATAATGATCTTTGGGCATCGGGAATTAATCAAAACAACAAAATGATCAGCGTGGTCTTTTAAAGTTCTGAACCTTTTCCAGTTCACAAAAATGTAGACGCAGCTCTTAAATTCGTGTTCTCTTTTTTTATTAAGGGTAGCCCCGCAGCCAGGGCGCCAAGCATTTTAGTTCCACCTTTAGAAATCAGAGAAGGCCATGCTTAGAGAGAAACATCTATTTATTGGGTGCCGAATGTTAAATACCCTTACAGACGTGTAAAACATGTGCGCTGTGAGTTTACAATAAAGTCCAATTTGATAGAATTATTAACATATTCAATATTTTGGGATATCAAAGTTATAGTACCCTCTTTAAGAGAGTATCGTAATTCAAAGCGATGATGACTAACGGATTCGTTTACAATTCGTTCCCATGAAAAAAAATATTTAATTTGATTGCCGTTCTTATGTCTTCATTAGCGAAATACTACAAAAGAAATAAATTAGAGATTGCGGCTAAACGAAAACGGTGTGTTAAGTATGTGTGTGTGTGTGCGAGTATGTGTATAAACATGTGTGTGTATATGATTATGTTATTCGGTCCATGCATGAAGATTAACGCCTGATTAATGAACATGACTATTTATAATTCTTATCACCGCCTCCCCTCCCTCCCCATCGACCTCGTCCGCCTTACAAAGCAATTGAAACATTTTGCGGCTGCGTCTCTGACTGCATTCAATGCTAATTCGACTTTATAGAATTTGATTTAGAGATCATTAAGCCCAAGCGCGAGCACAACATGGACATGGACATGGACATATACATGCGCTTCCTTTGCTGCCATTATTGATGATGCGTTCTCGCATACACACACGCACCTGTCTTTCTCTGTGTATGAACGTGTGTGCGTGTGCGTGTGTGTGTGTGTGTGACTTGTCTGCACATTTGCGGCACGCAGCTCGTCAATCAATTGACCAAGCCAAAGTCGCAACCAGTTTGTGCTCCACTTCCAAGAGACACATTTTATACCCTGTACCTATTAAAAGGAAGCACGCAACAGGGCTTAATCAAAAACAATATTACTATGATTTTATTAATCCAAAAATTTGCATTATTGATTAATAAAATATAGAATAGAAATCGTTTTGTTTTCGTTAAAAACTTTTAAATTAATTTGAAAAACTTTTTTCAAATTTTATATTTAAAAAATATTATTAAAAATACTAATAAAAATATTAAAAAACATTTAAATATTAAAAAATAAAATAAAATACATATTATTCATTTAAAGCTCCATGTTTTTCTTTGAGTGCAGCACATAAATAATTTTAGATTTTTCAGGGGATTTTAAATCGTTTCCCAAGCTTCGCGCTGATAAGTGTTCTATTCGGGCAACATTCAAAAACGATCGACGTTCAGTCTTCGGTGCAAAATGATCAAGTCTAGTTCCATTGCAATCTGCTGCTGTGCTCTGATTTGTATATTGGCAAACAATGCCAATGGTTTCCTATCAAGTATGCTATTATTGCAATTATAATATTGCGTATTAATTGAAATTACTTACTGAACTAGTCACCTGTAAGGACAACGCAGAGCAGACGTACATTAATATTGGCCATAAGTTCTATTTTATTTGGCACTCAAAGGTATCGTGGTTTGAGGCTGCACATTTGTGCCGTCGTATCGGTGGTGATTTGGCTTTAATTGAATCGGCCGAGGAAATGGATGCTATATCAAATTATCTGCTGAGCCATGGCTATGACAACAGCGCCTGGCTTTGGACATCAGGCAACGATCTGGTCTCCAATCGAAATTTCGTATCGATAACCAACGGAATGCCAATGCCCTATACCAAATGGTCGGGGGGTCAACCGGATAATGCCGGTGGCAATGAACACTGTGTCCACTTATGGCTCAGCGGAGGATCATTCAAAATGAACGATTGGATTTGCCATGAAAAAGCTCAGGTTCTGTGCCAAAGTCAAAATCATACCCGCTGCTGGGAATCTTATCAATAACTTGTTGTTCCTTATCTTAATTTAATAATCGTGTGCAAGCAATAAGGTTTTTTGAAATTTGTGTACAATCAATATGTCAATGGTCCAGTAATATTTTAAACACATTTACCAATAATTGGCCTTAATCACAATTATTACCAATTTTTTAATAAAAAATAGGTTTTTCTATTTTAACTGTTATTAGATTTTATTAAATCCTAAACTTTTTATCTATTTTCGAGCATTTTATGAGCACCAGAAATCTCCTGTAAAGCTCAAAATCTTTTGAAAAACTGTTTTTTATTAATATAAGTTAGTGTTATTTATACAGTTTTTTTAAAGCTGTATACGGGGTATTTTACAGTCGGTAAATTTTTGCCATTTTTATCATTTTTTATATTTTATTTTTTTAAATATTATCTACGCATGTGTTGATTTTTCCTGCTCAGCTGCGCGGCGGCGCTTTTCCAACTGTCAACGGCGAACAGGCGTCGAATGATTTGCAGATTCTGTTTGACAGTCGATCCGGTTTTTCATTAATGAACAAGACACATAGACAGAAAGCAAAAGATAGAAAGAGAGAAGAAGAGTGGGGGGCAAGAGACTGAAGAACACACGCACTGAAAAAGACAACACGACAACGGCTGTGGTCATTTGATTTATGGCATAGGCCTAGTTAAAAGGGGTTTTGTGCACAAAAGAGACACTCGGAAATATTCGGCAGTCGGAATAGTCGGAATGGCTTCTTAGTCAGTCAGTTGGCCAGTTGTTCTACAGGGCTCCCCTAATGAAGATAATTTATTATGCGATGCCGTTTAATTAAAATCAGATAACCGCAGATCTTTCTCCTTGTCCTCAACTCCTTTAAGCTACTTGCATATATACAAATATAAACGGATACAGTGGATGCTCGCTGTTAGAATTTTAGATACGATTTTTTCTGTTTTAAATTAAAACAATAAAATAAAATAAAGACATTTTTTTGTTTAGCACTTAGTATGAGAAGTGAAATTAACGAATTGATTTTTTTTAAATTTAAAATTAATGTAAAAAACTATAATCCATGAAAATTTGATTTGTAATATATAGTTATTTTTATAAATTAAGTTGATTTTAAATGATTTTAAATCAACTCGTCAAATAACACTTTTTTTCTGCATCCCTCGTTATAATTATCGAGCGACCACTGTACTTTCGAACGTATGAGGATCCATCCACCATCCAACCCCGCTTCAACCGTTTCGGCAACTGGCATTGTCATCTGCTCATCCGCCGTCGCCACCACTGTCGCTGCATCCCCAGACTTGCTTGGGCGCTCTGAGGAAATGCCTGACGTTTGGTAGTTGCTGTTGTTGTTGTTTTTGTTAATTTCCCAGGCGCAGGCCAACAAGATTTCGCGTTAAGTTCAACAACTGAAAGCAACAAAGTTGTAGCCGGTCAACATCGTCGTCGTCGTCGTCGTCGTCTTCGTCATCAACGTCGCCGGTGGCAGCTGCGACTCTCTGCATCCATCCTCCCCCTCCCCTTTGGCTGTCCCACGCCCTCTTTCGATAGCCATACATGATTGCCATTGGTTCTTTATCAGGATCTTGTTTAGGCCATCTCGTTGCTTTGTTGCTTTCGACTTTGACTTTTAATGCGCCTTTATTGTGGCCCGGCCTTCATTATCAGCCAACTGACTGGCCCGGCCCGTCCTGGCCATATGCAAATGATTTTTAATTGTGTGGCTGGCTGGCTTGTTAAGCCTGTGGAAATCTCTATTTAAACGCTAGTCGCAACGACTAAATGACAACTTAAGTGTGCGGACCACACACGAAGTGCGGAGAGGGGAGCATGACTCAGAACGTGGCCAAAATGTTGTTGCCCAGTTGGCCAGTACGTTAACGTAAGTATTTTATTTAAACGTGGCAAAGATTTGTAAGCGCCCACTTTAATGATATTTCTTTTGTTTATTTATTTTGTTTTGCACTTTCGCGCATTTGCATAGACAAAATGGTTGTTGGTGAAGTGAGTAGAGATTTTAGGGGAACTAACTTTAAAAGCGCCGCTCAAATGTTCAAGTTCACTTCACCTGGGAGGCGGGGCATAGTCCACGTTTGTCTAGCAGCCATTTAAGAGCGACAAAAGCTTCAGGCTAAGAGCGCCACACACTAAATTTTATCTCTTAGGCCTCAAGCCAACCAGTGACTTTTTTAGAGAGAGGAGACAACTCTCTCTCTCTCTCTCTCTCTCTCTCTCGTTCTCTCGCGTAATTAAACGTGCTTTGCAATGCAGCTCAGAAATCAATCACAGGTGCAGCCGCTCACAGTTTGAAAGTCACTGGAACTGGCTGACAAGTTTCCTTGCGTAGTCGCAGTCGTATCATAAATCATGCCGGCAAGAGTGTGAAATTTTTAGCAGCCAACTTTTAATGTGTGTCGCGCGCATTTTTAGCCATTTATGACTTAATTTCAATTACACTTATTTGGCCAAATTATTTGTTGACACTTTGGGGCCAATTAAAATGGCAACACGTGCAAGCAACATGGTCAAAGAAGCGGTTTTTAATAAAAAAAATTAAAAAGGAATATATGTATATACATAATATATGCTCCATTGTTCTAGATACTGTCAATTGACTTCAATTTTAATTTGTCAAATTGCAACTGTTTTGGCCACATTAATGCTGCTATTGAGATTTCCGTTGGGCGCTCCTTGCCTTGACAGCAAATGCAGAAAAGTTGAATGCAAGGTGCAGCAGAGATCGGCTCCTCTTTCGGTGGACAACGCCCCAAAGCCCTCAGCCTAACGGTGGCATCGACTTTAGAAAGTCTGCTCAAAAAAAAAAAAACAAAAACAAAACAAAACAAAAAATAACATAAATCACTGCGCTTAAAACGGTAAAGCCAAAGCCTTTTCCTTTTCCAACAGCAGCAACAGGAGCGGAAAAGCAAAGACGTTTAAAGCGTTGCCGACTTCCAAGGCTTACAGAGTGTACGTATATAACTCATTGCAGACATTTGGCCTTTTATTAATTGTTTGACGGCGCCCGTGCCCATGAAGCTGCTGCTCTCCCAGAACCCCACCAGAGATCCCTCTCCCCACTGCATTTCCCCCACTCTGCGCCCAGTGTCTGGGCGTGATGAGAAATTTAATATTGGCAAACGGATAAAACCGCCAGATAATTATACATTTTGAGTGGCCCAAGCTGCAGTTGCTGGCTGCCGTCTGAAGGCCTGGCTATTTGGCTGGCCGACTGGCGCTGCAGTCTGCAGTTGTTGTTGTTGTTGTTTTTTTTCGGTTCATGATAGTATAAGATTTCATTTCATTAAAGTGCATCACGACGGACAGCGGACAACAGACGCCGCGGCAACGGAATCAATGAGCGGCCGCTACATAGTTGAGAGGCTGAAAACCCCAAACCCGCACACCCCACCCGACCAACTTGCTGCCTAGCTGCGCTGCAACGAAACCTTCCTTGCTTACTTTTCTTCTTATTGGCAGATTACGGCAGCGGGGTGGCCGGTTCGGACCAACTTATAATCAAATCCGATAAAAAATTTCATTATTGCAGCAGCAACAACAAAAGCAACAGCAGCAGCAGCGCCCATAACTGTTTTGCAGGTAATCTTTGTTGTTGCTGCTGCTGCTGCTGGTTTTCGTTGTTGTTGTTGTTGTTATGATTGTTGCTGGCTGCACTTAATTTTTGCATGCGCACTGAGCTCATGATCGCGATTTCTTCGTTCCGTTCCCTGCCGTTTCGCTCAACCACCTCACTCTCGTGCGGCCGCCATTTTGTGCTTTGGTTCTCAGCCAAAGCAACGCTGGGGTCAGCAGCAGCAAGGAATAGAAAGAAGCTTTGATTTGAAATAGCAGTCTGAAATAGCAACTCTGGCTATCGTTGTTGTTGCCGTTATTGTTGTTGTTGTTATTATTGCTTTTGCTCTAGCAACATAAATTGGGACGTGATTATGAAATAATTGCAGATCTCTCTGACCGTTTGGTACTTTGGACTTGCGCAATATGCGGCTAAAGCAGAGCCCAATCAGTCGCCAGTTGATTTAAGATCGTCTCGTGATGAGAACGTGTTGTGGCAACAACGCGAACAGCAAACACCTTGGGGACCCTGGACACGAACGGGAGCAATGACAGGGCGACAGTTGATGCCAGTTGACAGCCATATCACAGTGGTCGCTTTGGGGGTAGACAAAAATGGATGAAAAAACACTTCTCATTCAGTACAGTTTTGTGTGCATTTTAAAGCCGGAAGTAAATATCAAAAGATCTATTTATCTATTGTTGTGTGTAAATATTGTTTATCCCGTAAAAATAGAAAATGCTTGCATTAAAATTTGTTCAGAACACGAATGTCAGATCATGCATATTAAACACTACTATGTATTAAAGTAAATTAGTGCAAAGGTAATATCAAGTTGTCCGAAGATCTATTCCTATTTTGTTTATTCTCTATTTTACATTTTCTTCTTGAAATACAAATATGTTTACCAGACACATAATTAAGGATGTTTTTTAAGTTAGGAAATTTTGATTTTTGGGTTTTTCTTGATTGAATATTCTTTATTATTTCTCAGAGTGTTTTAAATTTGGTGTATTTAAACATACCTAACTTCTTGAGCTGAAACAGACATACCTATATTGCTAAACTATCCTGGGATTCGAACTTTGTTCGACATTCTTGTTTTGCATATCTCCTATTATATATTATATCCAACTGATTATCATTGGCATATATGTAATTCCCAATTGCAAGCCGCAATCAAACTTAAATTTCTTAAATTATAATAAGAACACCTGATCAGAAACAGGAACTCCCACCAGAAGGTAAAATTTGCAGACTTCGAAGTGTGACATGCGGAAGATCAAGGAGGTGGTGGGCAGGAGCTTTACGTAAGAGGTGCACGTCCGCCAGCTTGGCTACTGCTCGTTTGTTCACATATGCAAATTAAATAAATTTTCAACACTCGCATTTCTGTTGACTCCTTTGCTGTGTGTCCCTAATTTACATGAGGTTAACACGCAAGCAAACAGACGCCAGACGCTTCAGTTCTGGCCTTGATTATCTGCTGCAAATCGAATGCACGCACACCGTGCAGCAACAATAGCTGCGGCAGCAACGGGAGCAGTACAAAAAAAAAAGTGTGCCGCATCAAGTTTGTAAAGAAATTCTATTGCAGTGCTGAATTTGTTGAAATATTGCCAAATCATGGCTTTGAAGTAAATAAATTTCCAGGCCGCCGCTCGCCGTGACCGCTGAACTTCTGACGAAGCCAAAGGCACAGGAGCAGCAGAAACTGCAGCAGCAGCAGCAGCTAAAATGCCTGGCCGTGTATAAATAAGTAACCTGAGCTGCGCAACACGTTGCCTGACAGCCCAAAAAAAAAAGAAGAAAAAAACAACATCAAAAACGGCACACGGCTCGGCTCGACTGGGCTCGGAACGGATCGTATCGTAACGTATTGGATCGGCCGGGGCCCCGACTCGGTTGCCAACTTGTTTAGATGCCGCTGCAGCAGCTACTGCTGCCCCGTGCCCCTTCGCCAGATAGGCAGCAGTTCGCGTGTGCTTTTTGATTTATTTGCGATTTATGCACTTGGCTGCCGCTGTCAGTTAGTTGGCCAGTTCGGCTCGGTTTGGTTCAGATGTGATTGGGTCGGATTGGGGGTGGACTGTTGGCGTTTCAACTGCCTACAACAGGCTCGCATCCACTTGACCGATTTACAATAACCGAAGTCTGCGTATCGCAGCAGTTTATTCACAAACATGTGATAAAAATAATATTTATATATATGTATATATATGAATATGTATGCAGACAAGCAATATATATGTACTATATAGACTCGAAAAGGCATTAAAATTTGTTTACGCTGCGCGTGTCAACTGATATTCTAGTGGAAAGCATATGATGAAGTGTGTGTGTGTGTGTGTGTAGAAAATTCATCTGTGAGCACTGGTTAGAGTATTATCATTGTGGAGTTTATCAACAGATTAGATAACACACACAGATACGCAATTATGGGGGGTAAGCTTTTGGCGCTTTGTTGGCAAAGAACCACATGAGGCCCATGAGGCAGCTGGGCGGACTGTTGTTGACGGCACCCTGCTGCACCATGCGCCTGGCCTCATCCAGCGACAACTCCACCACCTCAATCAGTTCATCGTCCACGCCGCCACCGCTGTTAACCTTATCCGCATCGGTCACCTCGCAATAGTACATGGCCTGCTTGGCGCCCGAGGAGCCCACGCCGGATCTGCAAGTGTTAAATAAATGCGACTACTGTTCGTCAGATATGTGTATGTATCAGCATTACCTGTACTCCATCACCGGGTCGATGCGTTCGACGGACACATCGTAGCCGCACTCCTCAAAAACCTCCTCGCGTGCGATTTCCTGCCAGCTTTTCGACTTGTCGACAATGCCGGCGCACAGTTCCAAGGTCACGCCGATAGCGGGCGGAAAGGCCTGCAAATCGACCTTGTCGAACGTACCCTGTTCGCTGGTAATCACGCCATGATAGACGGCCGGTCGGAACTGCCGCACGAGCACCAGTTTCTGGCGCGTCGTATTATACAGCACAATGGCCACGCTGTCGTGCACCTTCAACAGATCCCAGTTCTTTTCGACGCCATTTTGCACGTAGTACATGCGAAACGGCTTCACGTAAGGTGAATCCTCGGGCAGCGGACCAAGCCAGATCTTTGTAATATTTTCCATGTTAGAATAAATCAAACTGCGGCCAGACAGCTGTTCACGGCGAATGAAACTAACAAGTCAGAGAGTGAGAGAACCGGAGAGGCTCACAAACATAAATACTTAATACTCTTATTTAGTATTTTCCATTTTAGAAACTGGTCACACTAGCACTTGAATATAAATTTAAATATGTTTGGTCGAGAACCAAAGCTGCCTGCACGATTGTTGGATTTTTAGCTATATTTCGGTGTTCACGGCGAAAACAATTCACAAGGAACATATATATATATATATATATACAAGTTCTTGGTGGTCTCACTAGTATTTGAATTAAAAAATTAAACCTTATTGGCCAAAAACCAAAGTGTGCATATCACAGTGATTGGACCGCTATTTATATCTGCGCCCGTTCGCACTATACTTCTAGCCTCATCAATTGACAGCTCCACAACCTGTATGACTTCATCTTCTACACCGCCGCCCTCCGTTACCTTCTCCTTATCGCACACTTCACAGTAGAATATTGAGACGGCGGCGCTGGAAACGCCCACACCGGATCTAAGTGTAAGCACCAGTTCCAACTTATCGACGGGCACATCATAGCCGCACTCCTCCAATACTTCCTCTCGGGCAATATCCGCCAAGCTTTTGTCCTTGTCCACTATACCAGCGACCGGCTCTAAAGTGATACCCAACTCAGGTGGAAAGAGCACCAGGTCTATATCGTCTTTGGGTATTTCCAAAGTGTTTCCAGATACGATTCCCTGGTACACGGCAGGCCTAAATTGGCGCACATAAATGAGTCGCTGTTTTGAAATATTGTTCACAATCACAGTAACAGAATCATGTATTCTAAATATATCGCGAGTCTTCTCTATTCCATTTTCGATAAAATGCATCTGGTACGGTGCTATCCACTTAGAATCCTTTGGCAGCGCCGTTAACCAAATTCTCGTTATTTTACTAATCTGTGGCCCGACGCAAGCTCTTGTATTCGAGCTGTAAAAGCGTCGCGCAGCCAGGGTGGCAAACGCCTTAAACATTATCGATAGACTAGCGAATAATAACAAAATAGGTTGGCAGCACGGGCGCTGCTCGTGTTGAGAAACGTTTGGGGAAGAGTGCTGGAAATGAGAATAAAATATTCTGACATTTTGTCGGGGGCGAAAAGACGTTCGTCGGTGTGTATAAAATTTTATTGTTTTACTTTTATTAGATAATGTCAAAAAATTTCGAAACCAACATTCAAAACAGATAAAAAACGAAACATTTGAAAAGCGGCCACCACAAATACAGCGATCATGCTACGCTCCCGACTCGCACAGGCTGCTGTCACAGCCCAGCGCGCCCTCTCCACGAGTCCTAAAATGCTGGCCGTCAAGCAGATGACCGTGCGCGATGGCCTCAACAGCGCCCTGGATGAAGAGCTAAGCCGGGACGAGCGTGTCTTTTTGCTCGGCGAGGAGGTCGCACAGTACGATGGCGCATATAAGGTGGGTACCATACAAAATATTTGACTTTGCCACTTGTGCGATGATTACGTAAACTGGCCAAATGACAGCTCGCAATGTCAGCTGTTGTCAGCAATGTTGCGTGTCAGGGGAAAGGTTGCGGTAGTTTCGGCTGCTGATTACAAACTTCGCTAATGTGTTGTAAGCTGCGTGATTGGCAAAGGTCACACTTTGAAGCTGTGCGCTGATAACGCGGCTATCGATCATGCACGCAATCGATAAATTCAGTTATATTCTTGCATTTCTGTGTTTACATTTGAACCATCCAGTTATGGTATGATAACAACTTCTTTTGGACGCAGAGTAAGTTTAAGGACAACCAGATTAGTCCTGTTTAATGTGCTTTAATTTATTTCATTTATGTTTTTTTGGAAAAGATCATTTCGGTTTTTGTAAGCTAATCAGTTCATCTTTTTCAATTTAAGGTCTCGCGTGGTCTGTGGAAGAAGTATGGCGACAAGCGCATCATCGATACTCCAATCACGGAAATGGGCTTCGCTGGCATTGCGGTCGGCGCTGCAATGGCCGGTCTGCGTCCCATCTGCGAGTTCATGACCTTCAACTTCTCAATGCAGGCCATCGATCACGTGAGTATAGTGTGCACCCGTTAATCCACCACCCAACACCCACCCTCACACCCACGAGCAGTAGCTTAACTACTCATATTATCTCATGAAAAAAAAAAACAAAACACCTCAATTCCAATTTGTGTACCCATCGCCAAAACCAGCTGAATATCAATTTGAGTTTGTTGCAAGACCCGCAAAACCAAAAAAATGAAAAAGCTAACTGAAAAATTGCCTTCACTTTGAACGTAACGGGATAATATGGGTTTTTCCAAATCCGGTTGAGCTGCTGCTGCTGTAGAACAAAGAGACAAAGAGATTGATTGACTAATTTCCACCCATATTATCCAATTATGTGCAGGCAAACTTGCTAAAGCCCGCCGGCCACAGCGATAGCCTTCAATTGGGCCCCCCCTTGGCCCGGAGGCCACAGCCCATCGGTGATGTGCAGCCGCTGCACCCAAAGATTATCGAAAGTCCGCGCTCCACCATGCTAAACGAAATCAATGACATACTGCGTAGAGAGCGTGTGGGTGAGATAATTGCGCCTCCGCCGCTGGACCGCAGTAAGCCGGATAAAATGGAGGCGGCGCGTCTGATTGTCATCCGCCGACGCAAGATGAAGAAGCACAAGCTAAAGAAGCTGCGTCGCAAGATGAAGTTTGAGTGGGCGAAGGTCCGTCAGCGACGTGAAATGCGCAAGGAGAAGGCGTTCCAGGCACAGCTCATGGCCCAGATCAAACAGGCGGAGAGCTTCAGTGCCGAGCAGCACGTCGCCGAGATGCTTCGGCAAGCGAACGAGGTGCCGCTGCCACGCTACTGGAAGGGACGACGTTTACCCGCATTTATCATTAAGCAGAAATTAGGCATTAAGTAAAGCGAAAAGTGAAGACAATAAAATGCGAGTCCACAAACTTGAATTGATAGCCAGTTGAACTACATCTATATCGAAACCCCCACAAATTCCACTTATGCACATTATGTACATTTTTATATCCAACTGCAATACTTACTTTTTTTTGTGCAGGTCATCAACTCGGCGGCGAAGACCTTTTACATGTCCGCCGGTGCCGTAAATGTGCCCATCGTGTTCCGTGGCCCCAATGGAGCGTCCGCTGGCGTTGCCGCCCAGCACTCGCAATGCTTTGCCGCTTGGTACGCCCACTGTCCAGGCTTGAAGGTTGTCTCACCGTACGACACTGAGGATGCACGCGGCTTACTCAAGTCGGCCATACGAGATCCCGATCCGGTTGTTGTCCTGGAAAACGAGCTATTGTACGGCACGGCATTTCCTGTGGATGACAATGTGACCGATGTTGATTTCTTAGTACCCATCGGCAAGGCGAAGATCATGCGGGCCGGCAAACACATAACCATTGTGGCGCATTCCAAGGCTGTGGAAACGGCGCTACAATCGGCCGTCGAGCTGGCCAAGAAGGGCAAGTCAAAATTTTAATATAAAGAAAAATTCGCTCTTACAATTTGCCTAACACATTGCAGGCATAGAGGCGGAAGTCATCAACCTGCGTTCCATACGCCCCCTAGACATGGAAACTATATTCAATTCGGTCCGCAAGACACATCACTTGATCACCGTAGAAAACGGCTGGCCACAGCACGGTGAGCAGACAAAAGTTCAGCTAAATCCAAATATAAACAATATTAATATAATTCTAATTTAAACAGGCGTTGGTGCTGAGATCTGCGCTCGCTTCATGGAGGATCAGGCATTCTTCGAGCTGGACGCGCCCGTTTGGCGCTGCTGTGGCGTTGATGTACCTATGCCATACACCAAGTCGCTGGAGTTGGCTGCACTGCCCCGCGAGCCTGATGTGACGGCAGCTGCTCTGAAGGTGCTCGGCAAGAAATAAACCCCCATTCTCACGCACACACACATACAGACAGACACACACACACACACATGCTGACACATACATACCTAAAATTCATTGTCGTCTTCGAAGCGAGAGGCAGCAATAGTTGCCATAAAAAATTTACAGTGTACGTCAAAACGAAAAGTGGAATTTAGTTTTGTTCATCAATTGGAATACGGATTTTTTGAATTGATTTATAAATTGGTTAACGAAATCTCTGCTTAAAATAAAATATACAAATGTTAGAATCTTTTTTTACATATCAATTTAAAAGTGGCGGTTAAACGTGTGCAGCCCTGGTCGCTGCCCGCGCTTGTGCAACACTGAACACAGTCAAACTTTGTTACACAACACTGCCGTTTTGACAGGGGCAAAAAGTATCAATAACAAAAACAATTATCAATGAAAATCGACTACGCATATTAAGTGCAATGTTTTGACTGTAATGGCAAACAGCTCCAGCTCCGATGAAAGCTCCAAAGCGCCCGAGAACTTTCAACTATCAAGTGCATCGACCAACGGCGACGACGACGAGGACGATGTTGATGTCTGCGATGCAGTTGGCCACACAAAGAAGAATCCAAAGCCAACAGCTGGTGGCGCCTCCACAGGTCTGCGCTGTCCGCTCTGCTGCAGGCATCAGCTGCGTCTGCATTGTCGCACCTGTGTGAAGAATGGCAATATCACACACAGCGCTGACGAACAATTCGAAAGGTTGTTACTCATTACACACACACACACGCACGTACACATATATAGATAAAAAGTTAATGCATATTTCATGTTATCTTAGCCTAACGGAGAAACAGCAGAAGTACATTAACCTGCAGGCGGGCCTGAAAAGCTTTGGCAATAAATATGAGCATCTGATGCAGCAGCACAAGTGCAATGAGAATCGCCTGATCGCGATCCGTGCGAAGCGGGAGCAGCTGCAGCTGCTGCAACAGCTGATCGACAGCAGAACGGAGCGGTTGCAGCTGCTCGGCGAGCGGCGGGATGAGCTACGACGGGCGAACGATGAGAAGCGCAAAAACCTGCCCAAGTATCCCACCAAGGTGAAGATGCTGGAGGATTACGTGATCGATCGCTCGATGCGCATCGAGAAGCTGCGCCAGCAACATCAATCCTTGTTGGACAGCATCAAGCAGACGGCGCGACGCGACATCCAACAGCTCGTTAACTACATATTTCCCATCAGCGAGGTGGTGCTGCGGGACGAACAGCAGCGCAAGGTGTACGCCGAGCGCAGCGAAGATGCGGAAACGATTGCGGCGCTGGCGGATGCCAAAAACACGTCGTATATACGCGGCAAATGGGTGTTCCACGGCAGCGGCATCAGCGAGGTGCAGTATCGCATTGTCGGACCCTCGCTGCCCGCCAACGGCGACTACTCGGCCTACCTGGACTGGCTGTCCGACAACAAGGACGATGTGCCCAAGGCAACGGCCAACGAGATAACGCCCAGTCGCTTTGAAGCATATCGGATTGTGGGCGCCCTCACCTACACGGCACAGCTAACACAGCTGCTCAGCTTCTATCTGAACGTGCGGCTGCCGCACAAGCTCGCCTACGGTGACTTCTGCCGCAAGCTGCTCAACGAGGAGCAGTTCCAGCGCAAGGTGTGCCGTGTCAACAGCAACATCATGTACTTGGCCTACACGCAACAGGTGAAGCTGCGCGCACTCAACGAACAGCACACACTCGAAAATATATTGGCCATCTTGGACTTGGATCGCAGCGATTTGGGGCGTTACGGACACTTGGATGTGAACAATGCGCCGCTGATGAAATCTGTGGACTCACTGCTCATTGGCATTGAGACGGCCACGGAATCGGAATCCGAAGGTTGGGAATTGTACACTTTTCAATTAATGCAATATTAGCTTGGTTGAGCAAAAATATTATATTATTTTTAGATTTAAGCAATGTAAGATTTCGACCTTTAAAATAGCTGGTAATTATCAATTTTACCAAGATCATAGAGTAGATTGGCTTTGTACAATTTCCGTCTGTCTGAGATCAACTTGAATCTATTTGACCCATATTTGAACTATTGCGTCAAACAAATTTACTAAATTGAATATATAGAATTGCGCAGTTAGTTTCATTCGACTTCCACGTTCTCTCTTCTTTTCTTGTGATTGCTGAACTTGATATCGTCCTGTTCAAGCCCAGCATCATTTAAAAGATTTTACGCTTTATATATATTAACAATTATATATTAGGAAGATTGGTCTGTAATTAAATTAAATTTTTATTTGCATATCTAATCGATAATCTTCCCATGGCAGATGAAAGTTCTTTGCGCCTGGACTGGGAGGCGGTGCCGAGCGTCAACGTGGCGCAGCCAGAGATGGCCGAGTCCAATCTGATACCTGCGGTGGCACAACAGTCCACCATAGCCATGGCAGCGAATCGCATCACCTCAATGCTGCGCTGGATCAAGTGAACCACTTACCTGTCGTATCTTAATGTTATATATATATATTATAAATAAGGTTAGGCTGCTTACTTGAGCGGATTTTTAGCGGTTCCATAACCATCCCATAGATTTAAACCCATGTCACACTCAATAGATATATATATATATATGTGGGCAGCAAAGTGTATGGATATATAGTAATCATAAAATTATCTTGTACGTTAATTGACGGCTTCTATTTTGATAGGTGTATAGAACGGAACCTTGTGTACTAATTTTGAGTAGACTACGATGCGATTTTTTTTATTTTTTTTTCATTATATAACTTATTTTTTTTTTATTTAATAAAAATTGATTCACTATAAATAACTAGATACAACTCGATTGATTCTTAATTCTTTTAAAGTACTTTAAGTTGGTGGACTTGATATTCTTGCGAAAAGAAAACGAAACACAAAACAAATACGGAACATCACATACGACGTGCACACCGAACATCGGTACACCCTTTCCGCACGCCCACATCAACTGATTGATTGTTGAGCTAAACTTTGAAAACTAATGACTGCTTTTTTTATCCATTTTGTTGCTTCTTTCTTGGCAGTGTTTGCAGACTCAGAATTAATTTACACAATTCGTTACATAATTAGTGCCAAGCGAAAAGTGGAGGACTAATTGTTATGAAACCTACAAACTAAACGGTCTTAATTCCCTCAACTGTAGGAGATTTATATAGATAGATCTAAATTGGTTGAACTTAGAATCGGTTAGGGGAGCAAAGGTGACAACCGTAAACCTAAGCGTACTTTGTGGGCAGTTGCGCCGTGTTTGCCGTCGTCTCGCTAATCCCATCGACAGCGACTGGAGGCGGCGGGGAAGGCTTCAGAAATACTTGTGGCAGTGTTGTTGTTCCAATTCCTGCAGTTCCAGTTGCAGTTGCTGTTGCAGTTGCAATTTGCGTTGAGGCACTGGCGGCCACCTGTGCGGCGGCCAACGAGCCATTTAACAGTCCCAGTTGGGCATCGTAGGCATCGTAACGGCCGGAGGCGCTCATCGAGGAGAGAACCAGAGCCGCGGCCACCGCCTGTTCGTGATTGTAGAATGCCGACACCGACACCGATTGGGGCTGTGTGGCATTCCCCGTATGTCATTGATGTGTTGATGTGCCCGCGCCCGCTCCGGCTCCGCTCTTGCCTGTACCGGTTCCCGTGGCCGTAGCCGTGCTCGCGCCCACGCCCGCACCCTTGAGGCCGCCGGACATCAACGAGCACTGCGTCCATTTCATTTGCTTCTCGAGCGCCGACAAGTCCGTTAGTTTCTTCAATATCTGCGGACTGCGACTGAGATCGTAGCCAAGTGTGGCCGTCGTGCCGGCTGCCGCGGCAGTTGCACGTATGACGCCGGGTGCGGTTTTGCCGGTCGCATTGTTGTTATTGTAGATGTACATGTTCTCCAAATTGAACCCGAGCGCACCGTTTAATCCATTCGACACCGTGCCCGTGGTGCTTATGACAGATGTCGCCTTGCTCTTCTGGCTGGCCTTCGACCTGGACTTGGTGGGACTCGAGTTCAACTGCTTGGTCACCGCCGGATAGACGCCCACGATCTCCACCCCGTCCGATTCGCTGCTGCTCTCGCAACGCACCACTGCGGCGGGCACTGGCAGCGACGGCGGAGTCTGTGCTTGAGCTTGGGATTGCGTCGCCTGGACGGGCTGCCATTTGTTAGCTGCCAGCTGCTGCGATGTCTGCAATATATCGTTGGGACTCTTGTAGTCATCCAGATTAATGACATGCGGCACCGGCCGTGACAAAGCTCCGACAACGGTCGTTGGGGAATGTAATGCACTATGTGACTGACTGTTGATCGGCGCGCTTACGCTCACCGTGGCTGCGTTAAGCGTGGCGGCCGAAATAATATTGTAAATGCTGTGATCCGTCTTGTTGGGCGAGGCCAGCTCTAGCATGCTGGCGGCAGCGGCGACCACGGCTGCATTCAGGGCAGCTGCCTGCGCCGAGGTGCTGGGCTGCGACATCAGCGTGTCCAGCTGCGTCAACGGCTGCGGTGATGGCTGGCGCTTCTTCTTCTTGCTTGGCTTGTTCGCATGCAGCTGGGACTGTGTCTGTGTTGGGCCCGTCACTGGTGTCTCCAGCTTGCGCTTCAGGTTAGTCGATGAGGCACTCTTCACGGAATCCGCATCGGAAATGGCACGCGGATGCGTTTGCGGCGCAGTGACAGTCAGCTCATCATATTGTTTCAGGTAGTTGTTAATGGCTGGCATTGTCATCTTCTCAAAGGCAATTGGTGCCGTTTGCATCTGCGCCTGTGCCTGCACCTGCATCTGCACCTGAGCCACACTGTTGGCCTGCGACATTTGGGCCAGAGTGGCCGCTAGCTGTTTTTGGAACTTGATTTTTGGCGGCTTGGCGCTCGGCTGGGCCTGTGCCGGCAGCTCAAGCTTACGTTTGACGCTATTGGATGAGGCACTTGTTGCTGAATCCGTGTCGGAATTGGCACGCGACCGACTCTGTTCGGTGGCCGTCAGTTCATCGAGTTGTTTCAAGTAATTATTGCCAGTTATCGCTGTGCTCTGTGTATTCACTGTGGTTGCCGTTTGTTTTTTTGCCTTCTCTTTGAGCTTTTTGCTCGCATTTTTATGGCGTTCGATCTCGCGTTGCAGATCTTCGTAACGCATCCAGCCCGTGGCCCACACATCCACGATCTTGTCCTTCAGGTAGCCATTGATGAACTGCTCCAGCGAATCCTTTCGCTTGCCCAGCACAGCGTACGATGTCCAGCGTGCCTGGTAAACTTCGTACAGCCGCTCGCGCAGCTCGTTTGTCCACTGAAACTTTTTGCGCGGCATCTTTGGCGGATGCTCAGCGTTGACGTCAGCAGCCCTACAAAACCAAGTCATCAAAATGAAAGCTATTCTATAATCTGGCTAAAGAATTTTCTGCTTACGCTAGCTCCGCAAATTTATGCAGCTCAATTTCATAGTTGGCAATGGCCTTTGGCATAACCTCAGCGACGGCCTTGCGTAGGCGCTCTAAAGCGTTTGTCGTCTTGTTCTTCTCCTCACGGGCGCGCAGCGTCTTTGCCTTGCGCAATATAAAATATTTGGGCAACTGCAGCTGATACTCCAAATGGGCAAAGACCATGTTGCGTTCGTTTCGCTCTGTGCAAAGCAGCGCCTCATACACCCTAAATAAATATATATTAGAACTAGCCGAACTTGATTTAACAATCAGTTCAACTTACTTTAGCAGCTGCGCCGTCAGTTTGCTATCGAAATAGAACCTCTTGCCGCACAAATCCCTGCTTCTGACCAGTTCCTTGAAGCTATTGATGCTCGCAAGAACTTCAGCATCCAGCGTAGCTGGTAAAATGGTATCCGCGGGTCGCAGGTCTGTAGAGTAAAATATACATGTTATGCTATCTATTCATTGTCAAAATAAAAAGCAACTATTCACTTACTATCGTTGCCATCCTTGGGCTTGGGCAGCTTCTCAGATTTGCCCTGTTCGCTGGCCGAGTCGGTGTCATCGTTATCGCTGCTGGACTCCACATTCGTGGCCGTAGTGCACTTGACTTCACCGTTGACAGTGCTCTTGGCGGGCCCATCGAGCTGGCCCTGTGATTTAAGGAAGCTATCTCTCTTTGCCTTTAGCATATCTTTGACGGTTGTCGTCTTCACCACCTTCTTGAGCGCCTGGGCTTGGCGCTCCTCCGTGTCCGAATTGTCTATGGCATTGGGACGTGGCGAATTCGATGAGGAGGACGGCGGTACCACGTTTAATTTGCTACTCGGTTTCTTGGCGTTGACGCTGTTGATCTTTTGCTTCACACCGAGACTGGTTTTGGTCCGCTTCAATGCGCTCTGTTTATTTTTGGCATTTGCATTCACATTGGCACTGGCGCTGGCGCTGGCTGAGGTGCCACTGGCGCCATCGTCCAGACTTTCGCTGTCGCTGTCGGAACCATCGATGCTTTCGCTGTCACTGTCCGAATCGACGTCCTCATCGTCGTCATCATCTTCCTCATCATCGTCGTCATCATCATCATCGTCATCGTCGTCGTCACCATCATCATCATCTGCAGCAGCAGCATCATTATTGTTGTTCATTTTATTATGTGCTTCTTTCTGTTCATTATCACTTGAAGACTCTGACGATGACTCAGTGGAATCATCCGAGCTGCTGGACACAGCACGTTTACGCGATCTTTCTGGCATTTTAATAATCGCATCGGTCCGCCGTGTGCTTGATTTCTTATTAAGGTTCTTGAACTCCAATGCACCGCAATTTATATAAAATCCACCCTCCAGTGTCTCCACCTCTTCAGGCAAGATCTCATCATACTGAAATTAGGTGGGCTTTTAGAATAATGAAATAGGAAAAGGATATAAAGCTTACAGCTTCGGTATTGTCTATAAAGGAATCGGATTCATCGTAGCCCATGCCGATGTCACAGAAATCATCCTTTTTACGCCGCCCGCGTCCTCGGGCATACGCATTACCGTACTTGGCCTCCAGTTCCTTGGCAATGCGCGCCACATCATCATCATTATCGGCAAACGGATCAGTGCTCACAGTGTTCGTCTTCAGTTTCAGCATTTTTGCCTTTTTCTGCAGATGAAATTGATCAGTTAGTAAAGCGAAGAACAGCCGAAAGAACCTCGTTTACCTTCTCCAGGTGCAGCAGCTTTGAATAGTTGAACTCAGGATATCTGCTGGAGTCTGTTTCGAACAGTTCGAGAACCAGACGCACGGTTTTCCTTGCGTTCGATTTGCTGCTCTTGTTTGACTGCACCGTATCCGGGTCGAGGAAATCACCGAAACGCGAAAACGACGCCGGCACAGAGCTGAAGCCCGCTTCATTGCTATTAAAATTGCTCCGTTGAGTGCTGATCGTGGTGAGGGCCACACGCTTGTGTTCGCCCTGTTTCGACATTGCCGCCGGGCCCCAATCGTGAGGCTGAAGCCAGAATGCACGCGGTCAAAGACAAAAAAATAATAAACACAACAGAAAGAACGACAAAAAAAAACAATACAAAATAAACGCAAATTCGCACGTAAGCCGATTTTATATTCTTCGCGCCTTTCGATTGGTTTAATAAAAAATAATAACTGTAAAAACGCTTGGCGAAAATTCGGACGCGCACCGTTATAATTGCGAAAATTCGGACGCTCACCGTTATAATTGTCTTCCCGCCCTTTTGGCTGAGCGGCACACGCCGCGTGTTTTGTATGCCAAACAAAAACAATACGAGCAGAAACAGCAATAGCAACAACAACAATAACGATGGCGACGTCGGGCCCCACCTCCTGCTGAATGTTAGCGATGTCTGTTTCTGCCCGTTGCACACGTACACCACTCTCTAAGCAGCAGCAGCGACAAATACTCAGGCCCAGCTCTTGGCCTGTTTTCACTTTTTTTGTCGTCTTGCAATTGAAATGTGTGCAGAAACTGGTATAAACAATAACAAATGCGATGATTTGGCGTTTAATTTGCCTGTGCGTGCGCTATTTTATCTGGCGTAGCTGCGCTTGCGGCACCCGACGCAATATTTGTTACTTTTTTTTTGTATGCAATTGAAAATAAATTTGTAATTTTGGCGTCCAGCCGGCGCAAACAACACAAAGACTTTGGCCAAATGCACTTAGAATCATGGACACGTATGGCCAATGGCTGTCGTTAATTAAATTAAAGCGCGTGTTCGCTGCATAATTACGAACACTTTATAATTTTTTGTACTTTTTTTGTCTTTTAATCAAATTGAGTGCCGTCTTCAACGCTAAACATTTTCACTGCACTCATGCCGCCGACCCCGCAATTAATTCAGTTTGGCGCTTACCAGCACTGCACGCAGATTTGCAATATGACTGTCTCCCTCTGGTTGGTCTGTTCACACTTGGCGCTCTTAACTGTTGCGCAGCAATATTTAATGCAAACCATTTGATTGGAATTTGAGTGCTCACTTATTGTCGAGCATATAATTTCAGAGTGCTTTACAAAAACCATTACAAACTTTATAATAATGAATAAATTAAAAACATGTGTTTTTTCATATGCATGTTCCATGGCTTTAGTTATGAGAATAAATATATCGTTAAGGGTCACACTTCTACGCGGTTACTTATTGTAATGTAATAAAACATTTTAAAATGGTTATTGCTATATTAACTATTCTACAACCACTTGTGATACAAATGCTATTGGATTTCTTATTTAAGTTTACATAGAGCTAGCTAGTAGGCCTTGAAGTTTAAATCATATTTGAATATGGCACATGTTTGCCAATTGGAATTATCGGATTGTAAATCACGTTTTTATACGATACTATCGCAGTAAGGTGTCTAATGCGTTTTAGTGCATACGGTCACATGTTTGTTTTGACCGCGCATTCTTGCGTTGACCAGCACTACCCGAAACAGCTGAACACAAATGGGGAGCTGTTTCGCGTTAGTCTCTTTCGCCCTCTCTCAGTGTAATTGCGTTCCTCGAAGCTGAACGCTTCACACAACGTCAAGTGAGTGGTATAAATAATAGTTAAATGATGTTTTTAGAGCATGATTTTATGTGTGTGCGTGTGTGTGTCAGCTCTAGAAATGAAGTTGCATGCATAGCAATTTGAGCCAAAATGCGAGCAGCTATTAACGAAAATTGTTCGCCTTATCAGAAAATAGTGTGCAATATAAATGCGAACCTGAGCTCTGTGTGTGTGTGTGAGTGTGTGTGTACATATATCTAAATTTATGTTGCCTTTATGCTTGCAGCTCCCACTACACCCCCTCCCTTTTATGGCGTTCGTTTTTTGACATCAAGTGACCGTTCAAAGAGCAACGTACGCGCCTGCAACAAAGGCAGCCACTTTAGTCGCTTACCGACTTTCGCCTGAGACGCAGCCCGAGCGAGCGCAGGAATCACTTTCGCATAACAGCACAACAAACAAAGGCAACTTCGCCAACACTGGCACAGCACCTGGCAAACTGGAACCACAGTTATGTGGAGGCAATAAAGAATCGCCTTGTTTATTGTTACAATTGTGTCTGTCCGCAGCGGTTGGAAATTTTTTATACACACGTAGGCCCTGACAACGGTGAGTAATGTGTTGTGTGTGCACCATTATTAATTAATGTGGCCTGTTGTACGCGTATTTGCCATTTGTTAAAACAAATAGACACAAAAAGACAGAGACAATAACATTTGTTGATAAGGTTGCACTCGTATCTGCTTCCTTTTTGTACCAAGTTTAAATACATTCCTATATACCCTATACTTATTGTAAATGGGTAAACAAAGGAATATTGCTTTTGTGCAGTGTATACAACAGACAGACAGAGAGAGAGAGAGAGAGAGAGAACCATCTACAATCCCATTAAGTATTTATAACTTTATATTGTTGGTCAGGAACAACCGATTCGAATTAGCCATCTAAATGTCTGTCCGCCTGTCTATGCAGCCTGCCTTAGGTCAAATTTATTTCAATAATTGTCAATACCACATCCAATTCTCCTGAAAGCAATAAATCTCAGTTTTGTAAGCCAGTATTCTTAGTACATCTTTGAGACAATTAGATAGAGATTTTGGAGCTATGTGCACGGTATTTCCCAGTCGGCTACAACTGTTTCTTGTTCTCTTGTTTTGTTTTTTGCTGTGATAAAAAAGATAAAGAAATGTTTGAGATTCCAAACTGCTGCAGATTGTAATCGCATTTCAATTACAACTCCCTCTTCTCCCCCGCCTTCACCTCCTCCTTCTGTAACTTGCTTTAGCACCTGTCTGCAAAAAGTCACTTGAAATGAAATTGCGTTACGTGACATTGAAAGTGTAGTCCAAATCTGTTTCACAAATGTCAACATTATTTTCATTGGAAGCGAACTATTTCATTGAAAGTGTTTTCAGTTTAGTCCCCCATACGGGTTTTCATTAATTCTATTTTTGGCCAACAGTGGCAAGGCGAACCGCCATAAAAACAACAGAAAAACGTGCTGCAAGCGACCTGTTGCGTGTTAATGTGTGTGTGTGTGTGTGTGTGTCCACATCAAATTAAATGTATTTAATACGCTTTAAATGCGTCATTATTGTCAGTTTGCGCAATGCTTTGTTGTAGCCGGCAGCGAACACGGCTCACGTTTGTTATCGGAGAGCGTCAGCATCAAAAGTCAATACACACATCTACACACATTTAAACACATTCATAAAAATAAGTACAAAAATACAAAAGCTGACACAAACACACACACACACGAATGTTGGGGAAGAAAAACCGCTGTCTTTGTGCCAACATTGACACCGGCGATAGCATACCCTTTCCGAGAAATTGACCTTTGCTGTAGTAAGCGAATTCAGAGTGAATTCTAATTAAATACAGTAAACTCTTGCTAAATAGTACTTGCATATACATAGAATATTGGTCAGAAATTAGGGGCGACACTTTGTTGGCTTAAATATTTTCAATGCACCTTCTTATGTTTTACTGAAATTTAAAACGAAATAAAAATGTATAGATCAAATATAGTAAATTATTTTAAAGCTTTTATTATTTTAAGTAACTATTTTTTTTTAAATATAGTACAGAATACCAAAATTTGTTCTAATTTGCGAGCGACCACTGTATCAAATGAACGGTGCGTGTTTCACGTTACGTTATTTTATGGTATGCGCCACTGTCGCCTATCTACAATATGTATGCATATGGCTTAAATTATACTCAAGTAGTCAGTTTTTAATAAAGTCATTACGCAGAGCTATAAATTTATATGACCAAGTGCTCTCAGATGCTCTCTTATAAATTTTAAACTAAGGTAATACATTATAATATATACAAATGTATATAATTGTCCCTTATTATAACTGTTACATTAGCAATTAAAATTGTACATGATCCTCGAACTTTATATAGTTGATGATTGGAAGCACTAACTAAACTATATAGATCCACTATCAGTTACTATCAGTTAGATGTAAATAAACTTTTTCATACATGTTAGTTATTCACAAATGCTGCAAGATCTCAAAAAAAAAAGAGAAAAAAAAACAGTTATAGCTCTATAATTATATATATATTTGACATACTATCCAGACAAACTTTACAGACAAAAATAAAAATGTTGTCAACTTAAAAAAAAAACTAAAAAAAAATAAAATATTTTTAAAACTTAAATTTAAGTCCTATGACTGGTTGCTGCTAATATCGAATGTTTACTGTACAGACAAATGACTTCTTGATTTTAGAACATTTTGAGTGCTGACAATATGTGATTGTCAATGTATGTGTGTGTATTTGTGTGTAGTTTGAAGCAATGACGAATGTTCTGAAATAACTTACAATGTACTATGTGCCTATACATATAGATATACATATGTATGTTCGCTATATATATTATATATGAATTTCGCTGAACAGAAAACACAAATGGGCATAATTAACAATGGCTTTTATATGTTTTCTTTTCTTTTTGTTTTTTATCTAATGACGACTTTTCAATTCTACATTTGACTACAGCTAGAAGAAGGGAAAGAGATGGCCGAAAACGTGGAGCTTGTGAAATATGGCGAACCAATGCGTTATGATCGTAATTTTCAGGGACCTCGAGAACGTGATCGCAGCTGCACGGATGTGCCCTGCCTAATACTATTTATACTCTTTCTGGCCGGTTGGGGCGGCATCGCTTACCTGGCCTTGAGACATGGAAATCTCAATCAGCTGATGGTGCCCACGGATATGTTTAACCAGAAGTGCGGCATTGATTCCGGCGTGCTGAATAAACCGTACTTGTTCTTTTTCAATCTGGACGAATGCATCGATCCACTAGTGCCCATAACCGGCTGTAAAACGCCGCAGGTGAGTGCTTAAACATAGTTGTGTCACCAGGACACTGTTCCTAAAATTGCATTTCTTTGCAGGTCTGCGTAGAGAGTTGCCCCAAACAGTTGTTCATTTGGGATACGATGAAGAACTTGCCCTTCGATCAGCTCAAGAGTCGGCTCATTTGCAAAACGGAGGAGGACAAGGCTGCAATTCGCTCCAGTGCGGACATCGAGCGGGCTATCTATGAAAATCGCTGTGCTCGATATTATATTAAGAGTGAGCCATTCCTCAATCGCTGCATGTTCGAGTTCTCCGATCAGCTATGCACTCTGCTGCCCAGCGTGCTCCTGCGCATGCGACGTGACTCGACGCTGATGCTGCCTGGCAATGTTAGCCATGTGGAGGCGCCTCAATTGCAGTCAATGGCACTGACCCTGCGTGGCGAGGCACTGGCCCGTGTTGCTCCGCATACCGTTGGCAAGCAGGAGCCGGTGGAAGAGCAAATTGGACAATGTCGTCGAAGGCAGCTTAATGGAGCGGTCATCAAAGAAAAAATGATGCAAACGGATACGCGTCTGGCCAAACTGGTGGGCAATTTGGTGGCACACTTCTATAATGGCACACACGACGCCCAGCGTCTGGGCGAGGAGATTGTCGAGGATTTGGTCAACTCCATGTCGATAGTGTTGCTGGCGCTATTCTTTACCCTGATCGCTTCGCTAGTGTTCATTTCGCTGATGCGCTGGCTGGCCGCGCCCATACTCTGGTTCAGCATCATTGGCGTGCTCATCGGCCTTCTGGTGGCCATCTACTACAGCTTCAAGCAGTACACGTTCTGGAGCAACACGCCGACGGTGCCTCAGCACGCGATCAATCTACACAAGCAATGGCAGAATCTGCTACAGGAGCCCAAGTTTTGGCTTTATCTGTCCATCGTGTTGTGCGTCTGCTTTGTGGTCATCTTTCTGCTGGTCATTGTGCTGCGCAAACGCATCCGGATCGCCATTGCGCTGACCAAGGAGGGCAGCAAGGCGGTGAGCACCGTTATCAGCACCGTTTTCTTTCCGATCTTCTCGTGGGTACTGTTCGTTGCGGCCATCGGTTTTGCCATCGGTGTTGGTCTCTATCTCGGCTCCATTGGTACACTATCCTTCCGCATGGTGCGCCGTCTGACCGATGCCGGAGACGTGACCAGCGAGCCCTGCGTTTGCGAAGGACCTGCTATCAACTATACGGTGGGCGCTGCCTGTAATCCAAAGATGTTCCAGCAGTATTGTCACATCAGCCAGAGGCCCAATGCCTGCGTTCAGACCACGTGCAGCTTTCTCGAGATTAATAATCCCAATCTGGTGCGCTGGGCCATTGTCTATAATGTATTTGGATTTCTCTGGGTGACCTTCTTTATATCGGCCTTCAGCGATATGGTGCTGGCGGCCACATTCGCCCGTTGGTATTGGACCTTCAAGAAGCGGGATGTGCCCTATTTTACTCTGACACACGCCTTCTGCCAAACGGCGTTTTACCATCTGGGCACGTTGGCCTTTGGCTCGCTGATCCTGGCCATTTGCCGGCTGATACGTCTGGTGCTGGAGTACATTGATGCCAAGCTGAAGAAGTACGATAATGCGGTGACGAGAGCTATTATGTGCTGCATGCGCTGCTTCTTCTGGATGCTGGAATCCTTCCTGAGGTTCCTCAATAAAAACGCGTACATCATGTGCGCCATACATGGCAAGAATTTCTGCACCAGTGCCAAGGACGCGTTCAATCTGCTTATGCGTAATTTTCTCCGTGTCGTTACACTGGACAAAGTCACCGATTTCCTATTCTTTCTGTCCAAACTGTTGCTCACCGCCGGCGCTGGGGTGTCTACATACTATTTTCTATCCAACAATCCGCAAGCAATACAGCTAAACCACAAGGCTGTGCCCACTGTGGTGGTGGTGATTGCTGCCTTCTTGATAACCAGCGTGTTCTTTGGCGTCTACTCGATGGCAGTGGATACGCTTTTCCTGTGCTTCTTAGAGGACTGTGAACGCAATGATGGCACACCCGAAAAGCCATATTTCATGTCCAAACAGCTAATGAAGATCCTGGGTAAAAAGAATAAATTTCCACAGCGCCAGCGTCGCAGCAAATAAGAGGCTTGAAGTCGAAACACCAAAGCAATATTCAATATCCCTTGTAAATTAAAGTGCAAACTGTAGCCTAGTGGAAGTTCGGTTTGGATTTGAAGATGCTAGCTTGGCAGAAACATGTGAAAGACATATATATATATATATACATATTTATATATTTATGATACGTAATCGTAAGCGACAGGTTGTGCGCGTTTATTGCTCATGCGATATTGATTTGATGGCGACTTTTGGGCCGGCTGCAATATTTTATATTACATGTAATGTAAATGTATTCAACTTAATGCTCCAAAAATTGCCAATATGTATTCTTATTAACAATATGCTTTACATACTTTTATTGTATATAATACGACACGAAACACGTGCATGCATGAAATATAAATATATTTACGGCTCAGCGCGTTCATTAAAATCGGTGCTCAATAATAATGATGTGATAGGCGCTGAGCCATAAATAACCAAACTCTAAAGACAGACAAAAGCAATATGCGTTGAGTAAAATCTGTACGGATTTTGTTGCACATATAAATAAATATCAGCATTATTATCATACAGAGGACTTTACTCAAAAGTTCTCAGAGATTGTGCTTGGTTTCTTAAGTTCAATTGAAATGATTAAAGAAAAACGTAAATATAAGGCTATGAAACGAAATAATACTAAACTTAAGGTATTTATTTGGAGTATTTTTTTTCTTTTGTTTATAGCATGCATAACATGAATTAAAATTATGAAGATTTTGAATTTAATAAAATTGAATTCAACTTGAAACTCATTTATTTACATATACTATTATTAACTAATGCCAAGCACGTGAGAAATCTTACAATTGAAATTAATATTAACAGCGCAAAAAAAAAAATGAATAATATTTATACAAACATATATGAATACATAGTAGCTTAGTAAGTTTTACGATTTACAAATAAAATTATATATATATGTAAGAAACACATTGAATATGAAAACTAAAAGGAAACATCCTTGAGTACACTATCGCTAATGTTCTTCAACTCATCATTGTGCATTGAACCGCTAAGATTGAGATTAAACCTGGGATTATATAAATTATTGTCAACGTTTTCCATGGCGCTGCCCTGCAGCTGCTGTGAATCCTTTTTGTATAAGAGGTGGAAGATTTAGAAGTTGTTAATAATATTTGATCTATTTATACTTACGTTTATTAATTGATCATTAAGTTGGATGCGAGGAAGCGGGCCGGGCACCAGTGCATCCAGCCGGCCCGATGGTGAGGTGCTCAGATTTTCAACATTGAGCGATGCATCCAAAACCTTCATCATGGCTGCGCTCTTCTTGGCATACAATGAGCTGTTGCTTGTATCCACCTCCGCCGCTTGCTGGGGCTGTGTCTGTCGCTCGATGCGGGTGCGTTCATTGCAATTTAACGGCGTGAACATTAAGTAGCTGGAGTTGTGTTTGGGCGAGCCGGGCACTGCGGGTGCTGCCTCATCGAAACCAAACGAGGCTTGCATCTGTTTCCATTTGCTGCCCAAACCCGGTATGTTCTCCAGCTTATTTACTTTAGCGGTCTTTTTATTAATCGTGCGCAGCAACTGCATGGGATCAACGATTTTTGAGCGATTCATGGTGTTGTTCAGCTCCGAGGGATGCTCCTGCTTTATTTTGCGAGCTGAACGTGGCGGTGCTGAAAGATTGAAAACATTAATAAGGTCATGAGTGTTGCTCAGCAGACGAACGCGCGCTTACCCAGCAAACTGCTGCAGGTCGTCTCAAATTCCTCTGCGTTAAAGTCATCCTGCAGCGGCAGACGCACGTGCACATTGCGCACACCGCTGACGACTTCCGGTCTAATGGGCGGCGTCGAAACGAACTTCACCAGCAGCGTATTGCCGATGGCTTGGTTGCGTGGATCGTGATCCCGCAAGGGTGTGCTCGGCGCAGCTAACTGAGAGATATGCGTTAGAGACGCATTCCCACTGATGTTGCTGCTGTGCTCTTTGATGCGTGCATTCAAATCCCGTTGCAAATCGCCCACTTGTCGTTCGATCTGCTGCAGTTCGGCATGCAATGCCTCCAGGTCTGTGCTCAGAAAGTCGTTGAACTCACTATAATGATCGTTGGCATCCAACTGCTCGGCAATTATCTCACTAGCGCCATTGAAAGCGGCCAGCAGTGCGTTGACTTTGTTATCTAAAAGTATTTAATTATATTTGTTAACATATGCCTTTTAAATACTATTGAATGACAGACCTGCTGCATTGTCCGCTTCGGCGCCGGTTAACTGTTGAATGCCGCGCAAAGCATTGTCCGTAGATTCCTTGTTTTGTTTCTTTTGCGTCTGCAACACTTGAAACCGGTCCATGGCATCTTTTAGCACGCCCAGCGGCTCCTCCAGCATTGCAATTTGTGCAGCAGGCTGGGTTATTTTCTCCGAGCATTTCCGGCGATTGTGTGCCTCGAACTCCTCCAGAAACTTATCGTCCAGCAGTTGTTGCTCATCAATCCCCGTGGCATTTGCAATTTCGGTGCATTTTTGCCTTATCTTCTGCGTTCCTTTCCGAAACTGCGAGCCAACTTCCATCATCTGCTCGATATATGCTGAAGTGTATTCCTTTCTAAACGCGCTCATTTTCGACATCCTTTCGACACTCCAATCGCGGAATTTTGAGATATCTATTTCGGCGCTCAATGCCTTCTCGCGTTGCCTGGTCAGTTCCTGTATCACGAAACCGACCAGGTCCAAGAGAAAATTGATAAACTTCATGCCGCCCGGCATAACCACCAAATAGGATTTGATGTTGCACCAGTTGAGGTTATGCTTGGCGTTCAGATACTTTAGGTAGTCAATGGTGCTGGCCCGAAAGTTCGCCTCCGACTTCTTGTCGGTGATTGGCCAAAAGAAGCGACGTTTGAACTCGGCGGGATCAAGTATACGGAATAGATAATGCATTACTTGAAAAAAAGCAGGCTGATTGGGCTTTAGGAAAGTGTCCCACGACAACAACTTAAGCATTTCCTCGTTCATAGGATACAACAAGGAGAGGCCTTGTAACTTTTTGTATAATTTCTCGCTTTGCTCCTTTTCCTCTGCCTTCCAGGGCGCTATCACAGTGCGATCCATTTTGTTAGTCTATTTGTACGCTCTTCAAATATCTCATATACACGGAAAACAGAAAACGTTCTTTTCATTAATTTACAGTTGTGCCGCTCTCTATTCAAGATGACGGCGATACGAGTAGAAATGCCGGTAAAAGTATCGATAAATACTGTAGACAAATAACTTTTATTTTTTTTCAATGTCTACTACCAGGCTTAGATAAAAAATTTGAAAATGTGTTTACCTAAACTATTCACAGGCTAATTAACAATAATTATCATTAATTTTATAAAAAAAAAACAATCAGTATATTAAAAATCGTTAGCACACAGCGGCTGGTCTCACTGACAGTTAAACTAGAGTGTATCGATTCTATATGCTCCACACCTTGGGTTATATAAAATATTTTAAAATATTTATAGTTTTTATTAAAACCTAATGGCACAATATAAACATTTTCTTTCTTCAATGCATTTATATGTGTTGTTAATTTTAGAAACATGAAAAATAACTTGGCCTTAAACGCACTTACATTTTGTAAACGATAGTATTTACATAAATTATACGGCTTATATCGATAGTATCGACATACGTTTTGCAGCTCTACGGGCAAAATCTACGGTGAAAAAAGTAAAAACTTATAAAAATCATAAAGTGCACATTAAGCGGCTACGTAATTAGTGGGACGTATTCCACTCTCTCGAAATGGATGAAAACATAGCGTCGAATCAGGAAACAGACAAACGCATGGGTACTTCGCTAGATGACGGCCCACCCGGCGTGGATGGCAACGATGCGAGTGAAAAAAACGAGGAACCGATTGCCGCTGCGCCAGCGTCCCGAAAGGGCAGTAAAAGCAAATCAACGTCACGTCGTCGTTCAACTTCGCGACGCCGGTCTAATTCGCGGCATGCCGCCTCCCCGCCGCCACTGCGTCGCCGACGCTCACATTCACGTTCACCGACGCCGGTATCGCAACGCCGGGGACGCTACGATTCGCCGGACTATGGCCGATATCCGCCAAGACGTCGATTCGACCGTCGACGTTCACCCGATCGTGATCGCGATCGTCGTCGCTCGCCGCCACGCCGTGGTCGACGCTACGGCAGGTCCCGCTCGCGCTCTCGCAGCGGCTCACCACTCAGGCGGGGCGGTCCAGGGTCGCGCTGGTCGCCCAAAAAGAAGCCGGCGTCGCCGCCGCTTCCAGCGCAGGCACAGCAGCAGATGCCGCATCCCGGCCAGGCCGCAGCCTACGGTGTCTTGACAGCGCCCATGTACGGCCAGGGTCCGTACGGAGCACCCGATGTTTATGGTCATCAGTATGGCATGGCGCCGCCAAATGCATTTCCGCCACAAGGACCGCCGCCGGGCTATGGCATGCAGGGTCACGCACCAGCCGCGCAGGCGGCCAACTTTAATGCTGGCTACGGTGCCTGGGGCGTAAATGGTAAGCTGAACTACACGATGTGTATATATTTGATGAGCATTTCTGATTTTGCTTGTTGTAGAATATGGACAACAAGTCTGGCTACCGCAGCCGATGGCCAATGTGGCCCCAGTTGTGCCCGATCCGCAGGTTGCGCTGACAGCGCCAGGACAACAGCAACAACAGCCGCCAGCGGCGATTATTAATGAGGAGCAACCAGCTGCGGCGCTCGAGAGCGCAGGTTTGCCGGCACAGGACGGTAAGTGTGGAAATGAATTTTGCCTTTGCTACTTACGACAATTCACATGCAAACACCTCTCACATTATATTTTATTGTTGTCATAATTGCGCGCCCCCTAACAAACAAACAAAAACAACCAACAAAAAAAATAAATTAATAATAATAATTATAATAATATGTATATGTATTGTAAATTGTTAATTATAGCGCTTAAAATACGTATTAAAAATCGAATATGCATTGTAATAGAGAAATTTAGAATCTAGCTATAAGATCGCAGCGTGAGCTTAAATTGACACGGACTTGGGCTCTGGCGACACTTGAACTATTGCATTCAATTCCATTTACGTAAGCAAAGCGCAACAGAATTGTCGTTGTTGTTGTTGTTTTTTTTTTTATCGTGTGTTTTGTCTAAGACCAAACTTCTCGTCTGGGGGGAGCGGCACACAGTTCAGTCAGCAGTTACGTCACGGCACGGACGTTCACCGTCAGCCCCCAACAACAACACGCCCAATCAACCAACAAACCAAAACGAAACCGAACCCCGAGGACAGCAGAACAAGCCGTTCAGACCCGATATGCTCCAAAATCGATACGTTCCGGCGAACGCATCATCCGTTGGTCTAATTGCCAACTGTGTGTAACTAGCCGTGAAATGCACTCGAGACTGCATTTTGTAAATGAAATTTGAACTTATCAATCCGCTAACCAGAATGTGCATTAATAATTTTCCTTCTCTCTCTACCCCCCTCGCACAAACAACAACAACTGGCAGCTGTGGCCCAGGAGGCGGAGAATCAAAAGGAGGAGCTGAAGAAACAGCGCACCAACTATGTGAAGAAGGTGTCGCTGCTTAAAAAAGAAATGAAAGTGTTAAAGGAGCAACGCAACGATCTGACAGCAGGCGATGCGCCACCATCTCCAACCACAAAGAACTTTATTGAGGAGAACGATCGGCTGCAGGTCAGTGAATAGATACAATAGCCACCTTAAATACCCACTCCTAATGCTGCTTTACATTTCGATTGTAGGTGCAAATTAAAAAGAAACTGGACACCATTGAAAACGTCATTGACATGTTGAATGGCATCATTGGCGACGAGGAGGCCGACGAGGAGACCGAAGTGACGCCCAAGAAGGAACCAGAGCCACCCATCATTAAATTAGCTCAACCCTCTGCTGCTGCTGCTGGTGCGGCCTCCACAACAAGCGATAGCTCGGATAGCTCCGATTCCAGTTCATCGTCGAGCAGCTCATCCGAGTCATCCACAGATGACGATGCCGATGAGGAGAACGCCAATGGTGACGCCAGTCCCACCAATCGCCTCAAGAATCGCGCCATCAAAACAATGAAGGCCAAACAAAAACAGGCGGCGCCGTCGCCAGCCAAATTGGCTGCACCGCAGCAGACACAAAACTACAACTACGTGTTTTTCGATCCCGAACAGCATTGGTGCGAGAGCTGTAGTGTGTTCCCGAAAACGGCGCGCGACTATCTGAAGCATTTGCATGCCGAGGAGCACATGAACCGTGAGACCATGGAAACGCCCTGGCATGTGGGCATTGACCACGATCCGTTTCCCACGCACGACAAGGCGCCCGTTAAGCGTGTGCCGGTGCGTGGTCTGCAATTTTTGGTGCCCGCCAGTGCCTGGTATTGCAAATTGTGCAGCGTCTGGATCGGGGACTTGCACTGTGCCTCGGCGCATCTCAAATCCTGCATGCATGCCAATAGATATGATGTAAGTGGCCAAAATATTTAATGTTTAATTGATTAATTCCCAATTTTCTTTGCAGCTGTTCCTCAAGAAGCAGCCCAACTATGAGAGCGAATGGCTGAGCAAACGGGAACGCGCCCAGCAGCAGCAGCAGCTCAAGGAGAGCGAGGAAGCGAAGCTGAAAAAGACCAAGAAGGAGGAGGATAAAACATCAAAGAAGCGTAAGAAGAAGAGGTATGTATTTATAATCATTGAATAACTAATGCATTGAATGTTGACATTTTGGAACCCATAAAGCGTGTATTATATATTCGTTAAATGTGAAAGTTATCTTGATGAATTCTTGTATAGATTTATTTTTGTCGAGCGGCTGAAAAATCTGCTAGTGAAACTATATATAATGAAACTGTCATTTACTTCCTACATGTCAGTGAAATTTTATTTACTTTTGTCTACTATATCAGATAGCTTCCATAGGAACGATCGGATTAAAATTAAATATTTGAATTAATATTTTTATTAAAAATATGTTAACCATCTTTAATTTGCTTTTTTAAACTGTCGATTATATAAATGCATTTCTAAGATATGTGGACCAAACTTGACAAGTAAGAGTCACTTCTTAAATATCTGCAAACTCTTATCAACATTTTTATCAATATTCTATTGTTGATAAACGGAACATATGTTGAAAATGAGTTTTTGTGTGTTTTTAAATTGTCTTAACCAAACTCAGTAGTATATGCATTAACAATCAAAATCGTATTATATTGGGAGTATAAAGAATCAATAAAATAAAATCTATTTGAAAATAGATTGATATTATAAATGGAAACGAAAGATTTGTAGGAAAAGTCGTTCCAAAATTTGCCAACTTTTATGTTGTCTAAATTAAACTTAGATAAGATCTATAACTATATTATAATCATTTCACTTAGCAGCGAGAAGAAGAAAAAGAAGCGTAAGCACGGCAAGAAACACAAACGTAATGCGAATGCTGCGAACAGCACATCGACATCAACGGACAGCTCCTCGTCGGATGAGCCGCAGGATGAGGTGCTGCAACCAAAGAAAGTACATGTCACAACGGATGTCACCAATCCGCCGATCAATGCAGCATCAATACGTGTGGCCATGCGTAAGCAGGAGGCGAGCGTGCCGGGAAAATTGGAGACGTCACAGCAAGTGGCACCGCCGCCGCCCATTATTAAGGACGCCTTCAATACGGTGGAGCGTGGTAAGTGGACAACGGCCAACAACGATGTCAAAGAGAAGCTTGAGGATGAGCAGAAGAAGCGTGATGACGTCATGCTGCAGCAATGGAACACAGTCCAGCCCGTGATCAGTGAGAGCGAGAAGAAGCTGCTCGAACAGCTCAAGGGCAAGCTGAAGAGCAAGCCGCGTGCCGCGGACGATGTCAAGAACTCAACGGCAACAGCCGATGACAAATCGCGACGTCCCGTTGCCAAGCGACGCAGTCCAACGCCACGGAGCAGCAGCCGTGGTGGCAACGAACGTGATCGCCGCGAGCGGGAACGTGAACGTGACCGTGATCGTGATCGCGATCGTGGCCGTGACCGGGAGCGAGAGCGGGAGCGAGAACGTGATCGGGATCGCGATCGAGATCGGCGTCGTTCACGCACCAGGTCGCGTAGTCGCGGACGCAGACGCAGCTCGCGGTCGCCGGTGCGCGGCGGACGACGCAGTCGTTCACGGGACGCCCGCTGGCGTCGCAGTCGCAGCTACTCAGAGGAGCGCGTCGAGCGGCCGGTGATCAAGCATTCCGAATTCCGGCCGCGTACGCAGCCCGAGCGCAAGCAGAGCGACGCGAAGCGCGACAAAAAGGAGACGGCGCCCAAGCCAAAGTCGGTCAAGCCGGGCACGGGCACGGGCACCAACACAGCCAGCGCGGGCAAGAAGTTGCCCTTCATTGGCAAGATGCCCGTACTTAAGAAGCAGCCGGTGCCGACGACGACAACACCGAATGCTGGCTACAGTGATCCAAGCGCTTACACCAATGGCGGCACCGTGGACAATATATCAGTGGGGCCACCGCCACCGCCACCCCCGCTGCCCATGGCCATGGCAAGCAGTGTGCGTCAGAATGCGCCGACAGTGGCACAAATCCAAATGGCCATGATGGAGGATGCCTTTGGCAATGCGCCGCCGTTTCACCCCGATGCCGGCATGATGATGGACTACGACGAGCTGATGCCGGATCCGGTGCAGTTTGCCAATTTGATGACACATTGCCCGCCACCGCCGCCACCTGGTGACAGTACAAATTCCGATGGCAACGAGAACCTCAACTCCGATCAGCTGGCCAACGATGAGAACGGCGAGGAGGATGTCCTGCCGCCGGGCATTGATGAGGCTGAAACGGATCTGGTGCCGCAGCCGCTGGTTGCGGCGCAACAGACACGCGACGGTGAGCTACCCAAGGATCTGGCCGAGGCGCTCGACATCATATTCCCGGCGGAGCGTTCGGCCGACGAGGAATCCAATGATACCAATCATTTGCCGGCCGTGCCGCAAACAATAACCACCATTGTGGAGGATGAGCCAGTGCTTGACGAGCACAATCTACAGGATTTAGCCAAACAGGGCATACACCTGGTCTCCATCGAGGAAACCACGCAAAGCTCAATGCCTGCCTCAATGAATGATGAGGCGACCAAATCTAACGATTCGACCATGGAAATCAGTACGGACGAATCCTCACAGAGTGCCTTTCCAACAGCGAATGGCGGCATGGAAAACTCCATGCCAGACACAGACATCCTGAAACAGACGTCAGCCCAGGACATACCCATGCCTGGCACGGCGCAAGCTGAACCCAGTGCGCAGATCAAGGACAAAACCGAGGAACTGTTAAATGTGGGCGATATCCCCCAGCCACCCGATTCGCCCACGGATAGTGAGAAATTGCGACGCCAGGCGGAACTGGATGAGTTGGCCATGCTGGGCATTGACAGCAGCGACATGGCAGCACAATGTATGTAATGCGCACACACACACACTCACACACACACCTACCCACACACCTACAGAAAAACATAAACACACTTGCACATCTCTCAATTGTTCCCAATATGTTCGGATTCTAATCTAAGTTTATGTATTTCTTTAGATGCTTTGTAAGCTTTGATTTGACTATTTGATCACTATTTGGTTAGAGGATGCGGTACCAACTCTACTTGGACCTCAACGTATGCAAGGGCTTGCAGCATAAGAAGGCGCCCCGAAAATTGAATTCATTTTTTGTAGTTTTACTTTATTCCTATGTATGATTGTGTTTATCTGACGATATGTTCTCAATAAATGCACATATATGTATGTAATATATGTATGATTAAACCACTACGTCTCGCATTTTGTTGAGCTGAGGCCAAATTGATGCAAAAATGTAAAAAAAACCGAAAGCCAATCAGTCTAAAAAATAAATCATGATTAAATTGCTAACGATTGCACTAATTGGTTTAGTTTTGAAAAATTTGTGAGGGCTTGAATAAAATGATAAACATTTACTATGGGCTCAAAACAATTTAAAGACAGCATTTTTGTAAATTTTTGCATGACCAAAAAAATGGACCCTCTGAGAATCAGTCAGTTTTAAATAGATTAAAAATATAAATTTTACATTCTAAATTTAAAAAAAAAATAATGTTTAAAATTAACCAAAAACGGTTTAAATCTTGATTAAAATGCCATCAAACATAAAATTTGGTTCAGTTTTGAAAAAGTTGTGAAGTGTACGAAATATGGATTGGAATTAAAAATAAATTTCAAGGGTTGATAAATTGTAGTTTGATTTAATTTCTTATAAATTAGCTTCTTAACTTGTAATGCTTCAGTTAATTAATTGGCTGTAATAATAAAGGCATATTTATAAATAAAACAAGCACAAATGTATTTGTTGTTTATATCAAATGGCACCTAAATCTGTTTAATGTAAGTTAATACAAAATAGTGATTAATACTACTAAACTGCACAACAATATTGATGAACGTATGTATAAAGTTATTGAATTCTTTAACAGAAACGATTACAAGTGTCGCTAAATAGATTTTGATTTTTGTTCATTTGTTACATAGGTAGTTTATATGTATGTATAGATATATATGTAGGTACACGATTTTCGCTATTAGTTACAAAGTTAATTTATGTGTGTAGGTAAGTGTGGATACTCTGTTTTAGTAACGAATTTATGGAGTTTTGTGCGGCCTAAGGTTGTTGGGCACAATTATTCAAACCGAAGAGAAAAATGCTGTATACGGAATTTTGGCCATTGGAATACGAACATTGTGTCGTATGCTTAACATAATCTTTTTTGGCTTTTATAGTGTGTATTAAACATGGGCTTTATGCATAGGTCAATTGAGTTGTATATAATTTTGAAACAAAATGTGTGCAATCGCCGCTTTTGCCGAGATTTTGTTGCCTGCTATAAATGTGTCACTCGCAAACTGGTCGCTGGCTTTGGGTACTTGATGACGCCAGGTTGCGCTAACGGTTGCGGTTGCGGTTGCGCGGGTTGAACGGGTGCAGATGCGGATGCGGGTGCCGGAACATTGCCGCAACCGGTTAGCTAGAACTATAAGTCCGTAATGGGTCCGCCGGCGACGCTGAGCTTGTTAGCCATTTGTTGGGACGACGACGTCCCATTGGGATTCCAATTCGGTTGGCCAGCCTGGGCCACCTGGGCGCTTAGGTCTTTAACCAATTTTTCGAGTCTAACAACAGCAGCACAAAAGAGAGCGCAGAAAGAGAAGAGCAGAAATGCAAAAAAAAGAATATATATATACTGTAAGTGATTGTTGTGCTTAGTCACCGGGTACGCTTAAGCAACACGAACACGGAATGGGTTAATCGTGCTCTTATTTTGAAGAGTAATCAAATCAAAATAGAGAGGTGAACATGCATGCGAAATGAAATGGTGCGATTTTGGGTTAGAGTTAGGTGTTATATAGCAAAATATATATCAAAACAACCATATAGAGCAGAGACTACACCCACGCTATGATACGCTGATTGGCCTCCTTACGTGCGCTGGTCGCTTCACTGAGCTCGCGCTTCAGCTGCGCATGCTCCTTCTTGCGCGGCACCAACGGCGGCGGCGAAGACGCCACCTGCTCCGTTAGCAGTGCAAATTTGGGCGGGCTTTGCACTGGCTGCGTTTGCAGCTGTTGCTGCTGTTGTTGCTGTGCTGTGGGCGTGGCCAGGCCGTTGGTGCGAGATTCGTTGCTGGAGCTGGACAAGCGCTTACTGCCCGCCAAACTCAGAGACAGCTCCTCATTGTCCTCATCCCCGAGCGCCACTTCGTCGTCCTCATCGAGCAGCTGTGTGGCCTGCGCCGGCGTTTGGTGCACCGTGCCATAGTGCAGATTCAGGGAATGGGCCCGTCGTGCGCCGCCATTGGACAGACCAAACGGCGCTTTGGCACGCGCCCCACGCGCCCGATCGTTCTCGTAGATAATGTCGTGGTACGCCTGCCTTTGATTGAATAAACTGGCCAGCGCCTGGCGCAGATATTTGTTCTCCGCCTCGAGGTGCGACAGCCGCTTGTTCGTCTCTTTGCGATCCACGCGCAGCTGCATCACATGTGTCTGTAAAATGTGCAAATACATTTATTAAGATTACGTTATGCCATAAAATTATATCATTTCTGAGGTAAGGTTGGAATCATTATTTTTTAATGGGAAAGAAAATATATTTTTAATTTTTTATGGTATAATTCTTTGTTAAAATATTTTTGAACAAAATTTTCTGTTTTAAAATTTGTATTATTTTGAACATTTTAAGATTACATTTGTTTTAGATAGTGGTGAATATTTTTTTAATAAAACCTGTGGACATTACATTTTTTTTTAAATGTCCAGAGCATAAAGAAGTGTTTAATTGCTGAGTTTACTTAAAACATAATATAATCGTAAAATAAGGTTTGGTTGTGAATTCACCGAAATATTCATTGAGGTTGACTCACCTTTAGCTCATCGATGTCACGCAGTATGCGCACATTGCCCTCGCTCATGGACCACTGACGTTCCTCCACCAGGGATTTAACGCTGTGAACGAGGTTTAGAATTAAAATGAAATTCAGTAATATCGAGAGATGTCGCGTCTTACCGATTAAGTAGCGCATCCTCGCGGACGCGTGCCGCCTCCTTCACCTCGCGCACCACGTCCGTCATCATGCCGGGTGTGTAGGCACCTAAAAGATATCCGAGAGCATAAATTAAAAGCTTTCAATTTTTCAGCTGGGGTATCCAAGGTGAAAAAACAATTATCCGTGTGAATATGTATTTATTAATATATATATATATACCTGAATGATAGGTGGGCGCTGGACTGTGTGTGCCACCGAATCCGCCGCCAAAAACCAACGGTTGACTTTGTGTGCTTAATCCGCTCAAGCTATCTCTACGGTGCCGCATGCCCCCGCCACCAGCCCAGGGCTGGCCATTGGGTGCGTGCTTCAAAGCTTCAATATCGACTGTGTGTGAGTGTGTGTGTGTGTGTGTGGATTTACGTGTGCAGTGTGTGTAAAAGATAGTAGGCGAAATGTAGGTAAAAGAAAATACGCAACAAATACGCACAAAATAAATACATAGACAAAATACGAAAATACATAATCGAGAACAGCGTGTAAATACAGAAAGTTTCCCAACAAAATTTCAACAACTTCTTCAATTTTCAATATCCAACAAGAACAACAACAGCAGGAACAATAGATAGCCAAAGGATTTTACATATATGTGGGAGTATAGAGTATACGAATTTACAGACTGTCTTGCTATGTATGTACAATTTTCGAATGAACAATACCCTGTACTCAACATTACTCTTATATATAGAGAACATAGATTCCAAATTTGTTTTCTTGAGCTTGACGTCAAAGAACTATAATTTTATAATTTTTTGATTTTCAAAGGATTTTTAAATAATTAAAAATGTTTTTCAAAAAAGTATCTTTCTCTTTCACATTTTTGGTTCAAGCTTTTTTCACGTAAAATCGATGCTTGGTTTTTTTCTGAATTTAGTCTCTAAAATCAATTCTTTACTATAGAACAGGATGAACAGGACTGATTCAGATGCTCACTTCAACTTGGCCGTTGATAATGACTGAGTAAAGGGTATTGATTTTAATCCTCTATCACCACCCACGCACGCACCTTTCGTCTCATGCAAATTGCGACAAATTTTGGAATTCGTTTCGTGTAGAATGTTTATCTGTTCCATTAGCGCGGCAAAGAATTTGTTCTGCTGCTCCAAATCAGCGTTGCCATTGGAAGCGCTGGGCGCGCCATTTCCATTGCGACATTCCGGCGTATTTTGACCGCTGAGCTTGGAATCGTTGTCCGAGGGATTCAGCAGACAGGGATCACTGAACCGAAAGCTGCAAACAAAATGAGTATCCAGTTATTGTGGATTTCCATTGGAATTAGTTGAAATATTTTTGTATACCCTCGACTCATGTTCGGATTGCTGCCGCTGCCATCCAGCACATCTGTGGAATTCTGATCGTGCTCTGGACTGGCACCAAAGCCACCCAGCATATTGACCAGCGGCGGCAAGCTGGCAAAGTCCTGTGCCCCATCGCCAGGCAGCGGCAAGCTAAAGTTCAGCCCGTAGCCGTTGGGTTGCGGCGGAAAGAGCATCGGATAGCGGTAATTCAGCGGCTGTGAGTGCTATATAATGCGAAAAAAGTCATTAACAGCAAGCGGGCTTTAATGGCCAACACTCACGCGTTGTATGCCCAGGCTAAAGGGCGGGGCAGCGCCCATGCCAAATGGTTGGGAGTGCGAACGCATTACAAATTGTTGTTGCTGCTGATGTTGTTGTTGCTGTTGCTGATGTTGTTGCTGCTGCTGCTGCTGCTGTTGTTGTTGTTGCTGCTGCTGTGCTGTCTGCGTTGCGAGCAGCGTTTTGTTCGCGGTTGTTGTTGGATTAAAGTCCAGAAATTCCGAAGATGAGGAAAGTTGCGCATTTGTCGCGTCCCGCAGACAATTCTCCAGCCAGGCATCTAAATGATCCTTGGAATAATGTTCACGCGCGCTGCCATTGCTGCTGCTGCTTTTGTTCTTGCTGCTGTTGCCTTGCGGCAGACCAGAGTTTGCAGCAGCAGCTGTTGTTGCTGCTGTTGTTGTTGCTGCTGTTGCTGCTGCTGCTGCTGCTGCTGTTGTTGTGGCGCTGCGTGATTTCAGTTTCTTGCGTTTGGTGGCATCCGCAGCTAGGCGAAAGAAAAAAAGAAACATTTAATCGATTAGTTGTGGCGATTATTGATTGGCTTACTAAATGGAAACTGGGTCAAAAGTGCGCCGTTTGCTTATCCAAGTCCAGTTGCGCTCTTTACCTTTGGTCTTTTGAAATTTGGCTTTTAATTGCCCGTCCGCAATTGGCAAATCACAACAAACTGCACTCGCGCATTGCGAAAACACGAATGACTCAGAGCCCAAATTGGCAGCTAGCCAGGCTTAAAAGCTCTTCGAATGCCGTTTTGAGTTTTATATATTATCTTAGCCCAGAAAAATGTCGCGTTGCGCATTCTCAAAACGAGTTTCTCTCGCATTGATAGTCGGCTTTACGTCTTTGAACACCCTGTTCGCATTGCAAATGTGCGAGATATTGGGCATATATTGTGCATATCTTTGTAGCGGGTATATAAGGTATATTTATTCTTCGCTAGCATTGTTAGGCGAATCTATTATAGAGAGAACTTTTTAAAAAATATCGATCATTTCCCAATGAAATCGATAAATATCGATTTTTACTAGCTTGTTCTTACATTAAAATTCACAATTTTAATATGCGTTCAATATTCTAAATGAATGAATGTTTTTTTTTTTAATAAACCGGTTGGCTCCTAACAAATCAGCTGAGCCTCGGCACAAAGCAAACCAGGTTCGAGCCAATGGTTCCTAATTTCGTTATTTACAGCGTATCTTTTTGTTAAACTCTTGTGTTGTCTTGTTTTGTTTTGGTTTCAGCTAACAAAATATTTGAATTTGCTGGGCATTTGAGCGCCAACGTTTTCTCTTTGGCTTTGTCAACGTTACAGTTTTTCATTCGCAAACAAAAACCGGTAATTGTATGCCGAGACTTGTGGGCGGGACGTGGAGAGCAGCTGCCTTAAATTGCAATCAAATGTTTAATTGAATAGCTGACAGTCGCGCTCCTTCCATGGGACTCCATGGGAGTCATATGCCGCGCATTCCAGCCGCATGCGCAAGCCGCTTTCAATAGCGATATCGATGGCAACTGCAGAGCGTTACCCTAGGGGATTACGCAGTCCGTTTAAATTTAGCCATTGTTGTTCTTGTTCTTGTTATTGTTGTTGCGATCTTGATGAGGGGCGTGCTCGCCTTTGGCGCAGGGTGGCCATGAGGGTGCTATAAATAGCATGCGAGCGAGTTATTAAAGCGGATGTGGCAAAAACAAGGAGCAGCCAGAAAGGAAGGCCCATTTTCTCTATATATGAGCATAAATGGTGGTGGCTATAGCTAATGATATACACTTTGAAAACGATACTTTCGAAGAACCAGACACATTCATAATTACGTATATACCTACATAAAACACACTCAAGTATTTCAAGTGTGCCCTAAATTTAGTTACTTCGAATTTAAGGCTTAAAAACGAGTCTCACATCTTGAAAACTCATTAAAAGCAGGAAATTTAAAACGGTAAACGATAATAAGAAATTTAATTTGAAAGATTAACAATTAGAAAAAAACTAGAAATGTTTTTAGGAAAAAAGATTATTTTAAAATACTGGGTAGAGATTTGAACCTACTGATAATCTTAGGAAAACCAGATGGGGCTGTAAAAACTCAAGATTACATATGTATATTAATATAGTAAAAGTAAAAACCAAGAATTAAAATTATAATTTTAGATACTTAAAGTTACTTCTTAATTTGGTACACTTCGAAGAGTGTTTACTGTAAATTTTCCTGCCTCTCGTGTTGACTAGCAGACGATCGTTAGAACTAGCATCATTTTCAAATTAACCAAAACAATGCCTTTAATTGCATTTGCATTGTGCCCATTTAAAACTTCCGTCAATTTCATCAGCAGCTAGCTACTGGTTACAGTAAAGTCTACATCCACCTCCTCCTCCAACTCAGCTCGCCTAAGTCTTAATTAGCAGGCATTTAGTACATTGTTCCAAATTCGAATCGCACTCGCATCGCTTACCCAATTTCAATGTCAGATCGCGTGTATAGATTTCATAACAGATCCAACCGAAATTAAATCAATCACTGACCGTGAACTTGGCACACACACACACACACACACACACACACACTTGGACACTGATGAGTTGGGGACGCAGAGTCACCAATGCCATGCACGCCATGGAACCAAAATGATGCACGCCTTTCAAATTGCAACAGAAAACAAATGCTTCGAGGGGCCCCACAAATCAAACAAATTACAAATCGAGGGGACGGGAGACTAACTTTCGAATGATACAACTTAGGGGCATTTATTTATTTAATTTTTAAATGTTGCACAACCGATTTGCAATCATTGAGTCTTGAGAAAATGACAGAGGGAAAGATTTACTAATGTTAAGGAAATTAAAATGGAAACAACAAAAGAGATACAAATGAAACAATGAATGAAAATCAAATAATATATAAATATATGCAAATTGGACTGTGTTATCTATTTCAGCAAAGAGAGCTGAGGGCATGGGAAAACTTTTATGTAAATATTAAAGCGGGGCTGGCCGCCACCAGCTGAGATATGTGTGAAAACAACTATTTTTTAGCTGTAATAAAGCTTGAGTTTGTTGGAAATTAAATTAATTAGATAAATAATAAATCAAAAGAAATTGTGGGATTGGATATTTATTACCTGTTTGCGGGGGTGACTAGCTTTAACCGGGAGTCGACTCGGACGAAAAGTTTTGAAATTTTGAAACAAAATTCTTTTTTTCATATTTTTTTTTATGAAAAAATACAATTTTTTAGAATGTTTTAAATGTACCATAATTTTGAATGTAGAATCGATCTAAGTAAAAAATCATGACCAGAATGCCATCAACTATGAGAGCTTTACATGTATAAATTTTTCTCAATTTTGGCACGATTTTTCACACAAAATTTGACCTCCTTAGAATCATGTTAAATTATGTTTTTTATACTATTTGTGACCAGCAAAATCGATTAAAAATACGAGCTGGGGGGGGGACATGCTTTTTTTCAAAAAAATCAAAAAAAAATTTTATTTTCAATTTATAAATTTTAAATGTAGAATCAATCTGTAGAATCAAACGTGAAAATTGATTCAGTTTTGATAAACGTATAGGTGTTTCAAGTATGAAATCTATGGGTCCGAGAGCTTAACGTTTACATTTTTCTGAATTTTGGTATGATTTTTGAAAAAATAAAGCCTTCTCAGAATCAAGTTTCCAAAAATTATGTCAAGAAATGTCAAATTCGCAATCTTTGGGGAGGTCAGTAGCTATCTATATACAAAATTTGGTGGCATTATCTTTAAGATTGTGAAATAATATTAACCTTGTACCCATTTGCGATTTGAGGTGTATTTACACGAAGAGAATATCTACTAGGACAACAACTTTAGATATTTAAAGTTTCAAGTCTCTATCTTCAATAGCTCCGAAAAAAGTTGCGTTCATCCGGACGGACAGCCGGACAGCATTGTACAAACCCAGTATACTAGTTTCACTTCGTTAACGAGTATAAAAATATTTAATATCAAAAATCCATTAATGTGTTTTATAAATAAACAATAAATAAGTTGTATAAGCAATTGGCTAGATTCTCAACAAGTTTCAAACTATAAAATTACATTAAATTAAGCAAAAGAATGAATATGATGCCTCTATAAGCCGGTACCTCTAATTTAAGGCCTAATTAATGAGTGATTGTTAGAAAAGCAATAAATAACTTGAACTATTTATAAAGAGCTCTTCTTACAAAAGTGTGTTGCCAGCTTTTCAACTCCAATTTCTATGTATATATAGATATAGATATGGATATATGTAGCTATATGCGGGTGGTGCAACCCATTGACAAATTACTTAAGCAGCTGTTTGACATCTATGTTAGCCGTAAAGCGGAAATTGCGTGTGGCATGTCTCGGCTACTGTCTAAACGTGAGCTACATCGCGTGCCGCTTGCAACAGAAGTGTGTTGCAAAATGAACAGCAGTTAGCTGTTGATTTTCATGACAATTACTCGAGCGCATCCAAGTGCTTACCTCTCTGTGTGCTTGCCACGCCCACACCTACGCCCACGACGCTTCCACTCTTGGACATTGTTGCATTGCCCTTGGTCAGCACCGGACTCGCTGTGCCGCCATTGGAGCCGGAGTTGATTACAGTTTCCATTGTGGTCACCGGATTGCCATCCAAGTTCCCACTGCCGCTGCCATTTGTGTTGATCTCCGCCTGCGTTGTGGTTGTCATTTCTATGCAAAGTGCAGGATGAGTCGCTCGCCTGCACAGAAAATTTAATAAAAAAAAAACAATGAAGAAAATTTGTTTTTATTTTTATTTAAAAAAAGTTCTTCTTTCTGAGTGCGTTTCGTCTGTCTTCGTTGCAGGGCATGTCTGCAACACGTTTGCATTCGACCATGAAAAACTTGCCAAACCGAAGGGGAACCAGTTGAAGTTCTTTAATCGACAGTGACTGACTAACTGGATATCCTGTCATGAGGTTTACGACATACATTCACTCTCTTCAAATTGTATTCTTGCAAAAATTTTTCTTACCTATAAAATTAACTACAAAGAAAGCTTAACCTGATTAAATCTCAATGTAAGCAAGGGACGTTGTCAAAAATTAGAAATTTTCCTTATTTGTGTATGCTATACAAAAGTCCTCATATCAAGCTATATTCAAAAAACGGTTGTTAAAACTAAATGCTTGATCGATAAATTTATATAATATTTCTAATTTTTCTAAGGGATAATTTTAAAAATATACTTTGTTTAAAACATGTAATGTATGTAATCTTGATATATATATTTTTTTTTAATGCAAGGCAACTAATATTTTTCCTAGATACAATCTGTTGTCTGTTTTGGTAAAAAATGCTTCTTGTCGGAATTAACACAGCACTATTAAAACTGTTTTTTTTTTTCAATTTATTAGCTACAGGGTATAAAAAGGTCTGATAGCTAAACAACCGTTTAGCCTTTGTTATAGTTGGGTGACGAGAATGAATAAACGATCAAATACCAAAACTGGCAGAAAGAAAACGTCAGGTTACGTATGCCAATGCCAGAAAACACCTGTCTATTTTCTTATTTTCTTTGGCTTGCAACGTTGTTGTTGTTGTTGTTGCTAGTTGTTGTTACTGGTTGTTTGTGTAGCCGTGAAACTGCACAAACATTTTATTGATGAAAAGTAAACAAGCATTTTATCAAAATGCAAACCGTGAAGAGCGCTAGAGTAAACATATATGTATCTATATACATATGTACTATATGTACATACGGTTAAGTTTTAGTTACCAGGAGACAGATAGTCGACAGTTGTTTGGTGGTTGTGAGACGCACACTTCACCCGTCCGAAATAAATATAGGGAGAGAGGGGTGCGTGGAAGGGGCTTGCACGCTCAAACACAAGTTGTGATCTTAAGATAATGAAGTACTTGTCTGCAATTTGCATTTTGCGGGTTTCCCATGCAACACAACCAAACACTTCCAGCGGTTTCAGTGCAAATAGTGGGCTGGTAGATGAAGATAGTTTTAATGGATCAAGATAGTTTTTACAAGTTATAAACAACTTCGTTTTTACTGGACTCTGTGCTGATCAAAGATTAGTCCCATTGAGCAGAATGTTTTCTTTAATTTCTAACAAAGTATAGAAAAATTTATCTCGAAATTAAAGTTACTTAAAATTACTTCTATATCCTATTTGGGTTTGATTCGTTAATATCCATTTTATCATTGATATTAGTTTATTATACACTGAACCCATTGAAAATGATCGATATTTAAAAACGAACCATGAACAAAATAACCATCCTTATGAAAATCGGTTGAGTTTTGGCAAAGTTACGACTGGGGCAAGTTGAGACCAATCCTTAAATGGGAACACTAGGGTACATATTTGAAAATTTTTGACATGAATTTGGACCAACAATTGTATTTTTAAACTGAAATGTAGAATTCACCTAGATTCCGAACCATGGACAAAAAGACCATCCATATATGTTTTCTTTGTTTAATAATCAATAGTTATTATTAATATTTATCATTTTTATGACAAAATCAGAATATTTTTAGCGTTTTCTTGAAATTTATTTTAAACTGGTTAAGTTATTTTATATCTTAGGAGAAATTAAATGGGAGTTTGGTGCCGTCGATAAGAGTTTCGCAACTGAAGCTGTGGGTCCCAAGTTCGATTCCCGGCGTGGAAGATTTCATTTTTCGCTTGTGATTGGCCAATAACATTAGATTTATTTTTTTATTATTATAGTTAGTCTTCTCCTCTTTCAAATCTTAGTATGAGTTTATACCCCAAATCTCACTTTTGCTTTTACTTAGACCTACTTTTTAAAAGTCTACAAATTTTAGATTGAATATGTAACGCACACTGTGACAGTAGACATATTTGAGGAAAATGACAATATACAATTAAAGTTAGAAAGCATTTTAAAATGCTTGTGGATGATTTGATACAACATTAGAATAGTTGTTAACTGTCCAACTAATGTATGTAAACATGTTTTCATATAAGTATGTGGCGACTGCATCATTAGTCTAATGGGTTTAGGTGCAGTGTTTTTTATTTCTGGTTCTTAATGGCTGAGAAAGTTGTTGGCCAGAAACATTTGCATGCCATTAGGAGCGACGGCACTAGACCCGATAGTTGAGTGTTGAATGCTTGGCTTGCTTGTGGTAGCTTCTTCCATTTATGACAGCATAATTGCCGGGCAGCTAGCTGCAAAGAAATTTACATGTGCATAGCCAGTTGGGTTTGGTTCTGTAACAGAATTAACAGAGCGCTGCTATGCTTTAATGCTTCGCTAGCGGCAATTATGCGGCAACAACGAGTGCAAGATACAAATGTATCTGCGATTACGAACAACGTCTATCTCTTGTGAAGTGCCAAAAAAAAGAAAAAACAAGTTCTGCCAAACTAGGCGCAACGAAAGTCAAACGACGCTTTGCATTTGCTACGCTTGTTACCCATATACAGATACAGATACAGATACTGGGGAGCTATAAAGATAGAGCGATTCAAAGATGCCTTTTGTCTGTGGGTGCCAATGCCAAAATCTATGCGAGGCGAATAACAAATTCAAAACTAACAAGCAAGCAAGCAAGAAAGAAAATGAAAATGAATCGAGAGTTGTGAGACGGCACTTTTGCCCGTTAAGTACATGTATCTGAAAGATACATTTATGCCGTCTGCATGTGCAGTTGTTGCTGTATCAGCGCCAGCGCTAACGAGCGAAAAAGTTGACTCTGCCGCGAATGTACTTGTTATTGTTGCCATTTTTTATTAACATGCCGTGCAAAAGGCCTTGCCACCTCACTAGTCAACTTCAAGTTGAAAGTGAATTAAGTTTTTTGCTTTTCTTTGGCGCTGAGCTCAGCGAAAGGCGCAACAACAACAATATGACAACAACAGCTGACGATTAATTAAATTACCGATAGCGCGAAAATGTTAAATACCTTTTGATGATAAGTAGCTGTCACTACATAACAAGTATAACTACTTAGTAGCTAGCTTTAAATGTGGAACTGCATTCCTTTTATATGCAACTTAGAAGCTGAAGATAAAATAAAATAATGATTTTTTAGAACTTTAAAAGAGCTTGCAATTTTAAAACACATTTGCTATGTTATGTTATTAAGGGAATCCATTTGATTTAAGAAATTGTATCTATATCATATAAGCTAACACCAGCTATAAAATAAAATAAAATAAAATAATATGATAACATTTACATTTACATTAATATTTACATAAAGATTAAAATTAACATTAACATTAGCATTAACATTAACATTAACATTAATATTAAAATTAACATTAACATAAACATTAACATTAGCATTAACATTAACATTAACATTAACATTAACATTAACATTAACATTAACATTAACATTAAATTCACAGTTTCCGGGGTATAGCAGAGTCGAGCTACGAACTTTTTTTCTCAGTTAATCTAATCTGGCCAGCGCTTTTAAGAGGCTAATAAATTAAGGCAGAAGAAGACAGAGTCGAGGTGCCATGACTCCACAGCCAAATTAACACCAATGACAACAATGCCAGACAAAAAACGCCTTGAAGCTTGACTTTTGCTTCGGTTTGTTTTTGTTTGGTTCTTGAGTCGGCCCTCATTAGTTTGTTGGCCGCAAGGTAAGAGCCGCACCCGGCAAAAAAAAAAAAAAAAAAAAAAAACAAATACAATGCACAAAAAACATTCATTACTGGCAAATACCTATTTTTGGGGTGTCATTTTCTTCTCTCTCAAGTTCTAGGCTATTGACACGATGCCAAGGAAAAAGCGCATGTCGCCAAAGAAAAGCAGCTGATGAAGACAAATATCTCTGCTGGGAAAGAAAAATAAAAATAAAAAGACACACACAAGCAAACGCTAGAAGATAATCAAGTTGAAGCCCGCAAAATGTTCGTGGTGCTGTTGGTGGCACAAAAAACCAAATGAAATAAAAAGTAAAAATAAAATCATGAAAAAAAAAAACAATTAAAAACGTTACGGCTGAAATCTACTGACCGCACAATACTCTATTTCAGCCAGAAGCGTAGAAATACTATATATTTTCAGTCTAAATTCCCGAACCAATTAAACATTTTTAAATGAACACTAAGCCAGCCATGCTTAGAACTCCATAATTTAAAACATAAAACTGTGGCGTGGTAATAATGAATACTAATATGCTCACTTTATCTTAGAAAACACGGTAGCAAAAGATAGAACCGGTTTTTTTCTAATGATTCAGGGACAAGGCGAAACTCTTAAAATGAGTGTGTGATTGACCTTTCCCATACCAAAATTTTTAATGACACCAATAAAAACAAAGCAAAGTGAAGTGAAAAAGTCGACGGCGACGTCGATCAAATCACCGGACGCGATCAATGATTAAATAGAAGAGAAACAAACACACACACACGCACACATACACGCACACTGACAAAGACGCAGTTGCAGTCATTTGGTTTGTTGACCCAAGCGGAGAGCATTCAATAAATTGAAGAAACTGAATGAAAGGAGAAACAGGCACAGACGGAAAAAACAGCAGCGATGACCAAGCAAAAGCGCCCAAGGAGCAGTTTCAAACACACACACAAACTACACAAATACACCAACACAGATGCCGCTCGGTCACATGAGACACAATTTGCTCCGGGAGAGAGACAACTATCGAATCGCTTCTGCCCACCTTCCCCAACGACAAACGACAAACACAAAATGAAAAGCGAAATGCGTTCAGATGACGTCGTCGCTGGCGTAGGCGGAGCGTCGCTGCCGCAGTCAGCTGAGGCAGCTGCTGTTGCGCCTGCATGAGTTTGAATTGGAAATGCTTTTGTTTTTATGCTGGCACTTGGCGTACATACCAAACAAATTTCTCAAGGTTTTCGGCACACACAAACATACAGATATGTACATATATTACTAATTATTAAAGTTACCTACGCGTTGCAGTCGGATCTCAATTAAACAGCAATTGTAGTTGTTTTTTAGCCTGTGCCGCTTCGGGTACTTTATAAGCACTATTTTAATGATCGAATGCTAATTTACAGCCGTTATACTACACTATAAGAAAAACACATCTGTTCGGCTGATTTTGCTTTGCCATTTCATATTTGGCACACACACTTAGAATACACAGCACACACAGATACTCGGCGACAACTTAAAAATTCTTCGCGTCGCACGCAAACGTTTTTGTTATTGAATTTTTTCAATGGATTTTTTTGCGATTTGAATTCGTGTTGCTGCTGCGAACGCCTCGACGGTTGTTTTTTTATTCGCAATTAATATACAGAATGCGCACACAAGGGCAGCACGTCCTCTCACGTCAAGTGTTGCGCGACACTAATAATGAGACAACAAAATGAGAAAAAAAACTGAACGACGGAACAGCTAAGCGGAATGGAACAAAATGAATCCACCAGATAAACTAAACAAAAACTGAACGAAAACGCGAAACGCGAAACGGTCAGCTGGTCACAGTGTTGCAAGTTGCATAAAATGTGACGCGCTTTCGTTAAGATTTAAATTTGAATTATTATTGATTTATTTTTCTGAAGCTTATTTAAACAACATAATTTGTTTTTGAAAAGAGGTGATTTTTTGGCGCGCCTTCATTAAGATACGAATTTTAAATTTGTATTGTAAGAGTATGATTCTACAATTGAAGTTTGCAGGAAAAGATAATACAATTCCAGTTACTGTTAAAAGCAAGCTCAGTCCTATCATTCTAAATACACTTTGTTTTTTAAATAAAAGTCCACAGATATTAATTCAAATACGGGTTGTATATTTTATGCGGGCATTGCAAAATGCTCGCTTCAGTTGTTGTTGTAAACAATATAAACTTACAATTGCACATTATATTTTTGTTGTGCCTAAAATAAATAAATCTACACACACACAAATACACACAATATGTAAATGTATATATAAAAACAATTACAACTAGAATTACGAGTACGTTTTGGAAGTTCAACATTAAAATACAAATACATATATATATATATATATATATATACATACATATAGCAACATTAGCGATCAACAATTAACTATTATTGCATATGTATAGGAAGACGCCGACGCACGTGCAAATGCACGCACGAGGGTTTTAACAAACAATGAATATACAAACATGCATACATACTTATACATAGTGATGTATATAGCACATATATATATGTATATACATTCACAAAAGCGTGCTCCACCTAAAGCAATCTCATCAACACTAACACTAATCTTACATACAAACAGCATTCAATATTTTACGCATTAAACTAATCCCAGCAAGCGCTCGAATCTACTTCTCCTGCTCGCGATGATCCCGCTTAAAGCTCCACTCGACAATAACAAAGGCGATGGTACCAATGGTGCCGGTGACCACCAGAATGCCCAACTGCACGTACAGGCCAAAGTGCGAGGAGTAGAAGAAACTGATGGCCGCCGCCACGGATTGTGTAAATTTGAATAGCGCAAAGGCGCCGACCGGGTTGTTCACGAACTCGCCGCCCAGCATCGAGTAGACCTGAGTATTAAAGCATGCATCGCCCAGGCCCAGCAGGAAAGCACAGACCAAAGCAATGGTAGCGCTAGGTGGATCCAAGTAGGATATATCGGTGGTATCTGTAAACGGTGCGCTGTTCGGTAAATTGAGGAATGTCATCAAATACGCGGCCATATGCAGAATATAGCCGGCAATAACAATGGGATCGCGTCCAAAGCGTGTCGTCTTTGAGGCCAAAATGCCAAAGAAGCCGCCGCCAAAGACCTCGCCGACGCCAATGCAGATGCCCACCAGGCCAACGATCTCCTTGGGTGTTGAAGCGATCTTCGAGGTAAAACCAATCGAGGAGCCAAAGACGCCGCTAAAGAACGAAAGCTCCAAACCTGCACAAAAATAAGGAAATATCAAATAACATATATTATAGTTATATAATGATGGCCAAAACGTACCCGTATAGAAGAAAGCCAAGCTGAGCAGCAACATTTTCTTGGTGCAAAACAATTTCCCAGCCAATTTGAGGGCATAGAGCGCCTGGCCACAGCCCGTATGCTGTTGCTCCAGCTCATTGTCCTGCTCCGCATTGCTGGACATGCGACGCAGCGCGGCCAAGAAGACAATGCCCAATATGGCCACAACGGTGAGCACACCAATTACCAGATTACGCGTCTCTGTATCGATGTGCGTCTTGTCCTGGAACTGGTAGTACACAAACAGATTGCCAAAGAACATGCTGCACTGCAGCAGCGCCCAAAAGATGCCCGAATTGCGCGAAATCGTTTCCGGGTTGCTGCAACGGGCCAAATACGTGCCCTGGCCCGTCCAGGTGATGGAGGCGCCCAGACCCAACAGCGCACTGGCCACATACAGCAGCGCCGTCGACGGGAATAGGAATGTGATCATGAAGATGCTGCACCGACGACAATTGATTAATATTTATGCCAGTGCTATTGATTGTGGTTGGAACTCACGTGTAGGTGGACGCGCCCACAACCATTGCCACGCGCGGTCCCGTAAAGGATATGAAGGACGGCGCCAGCCAATTGGAGAGCGAGAAGAATAGATAGAGTATCGCCAGGCTTGTGTAGCCATCGCCCTTGAAGCTCTCATCCTCCTGCGAAATGCTGTCCAATATTGTTTTCTGTAGAACAAACAAGTTTCACATATTTCATTTTAATTTTATTCAACATTTCGGCGTATTTTGCGAGTATATGCTAAAAACGGGTATACATTATATATTATACATATATATTAAAAACAAGTTGGAGTTTACTTTGGAGTGTGAACGACAAGGAGATAGCCTGTACTAGAAAGCCATAAGTCTTCTTATGATCAAATATATTTCTATATAAAACTGATTTAATCCGAAATAAACATAGAATTTGTATATTAGATCGTATCAAAATACAGAGTAAAATAGAGATAGATGGTAAGGAAAGAAACAAAGAGAAAGAGAGGGAGAGAAACCGTGCACATTTTTAAGCTCTTTATGTAATTAGAGAGTATACAACAATCAATATAAATTTCAATAAATTTTATTGAATTTTTTAGCAGGTGTCAACTATTCAGGGTTATACTACAGTATATATACATATATATTTAACTTCCAGTTCAAGCATTTCCTATCCGGATGCGGTAGTGGGCGTTGTTTCTATTCAGGCCCGGCTTTTGTCTATATATATATATATACACATAACTTTGTTCGTTTATCTATTTATTTATTTTTTATACATATATATTTTATTGTTCAATGAATTCTCAGAATAGCTTTAAACGTGTTTTGCGGCCAAATTCAAGTGCAATGACGGCCGCAGCTAAAATATTCTTGCATTAACAGCTGCTGCAGCCGCGGCTACTTTTTGAATTAATTAATTCGAGTTGATGGAAAATTTCGTAGATGAAACGGGTTTTTTTAGCAGAAAATTTTCCATGCTTAAGCCTAAGGATTGTGTCTGAAAAGCGAAATGAAAATAATATCTTTATCGGACACTTGACTCTGACACCAATTAAATTTGCATTGATTACGCGCCGTACTTATAGCTACGGTCAGTCCTTGTGCCCATTCAAAAGCCGCCAAGTTGTCATTATCATCAGTAAATAACAAAGAACTATTTTTGAGATCTCACTAAGAGTTTCAAATCCCCCCTCTTCAAGATTGTTGCGAACGCGTTCAAAAAGTGAAAGTAAAAAATTTAGTAATCTGTAAAAATATTTTCATTTAATTTATCAGTGAATTATAACTAAGATCGTAAATCCTAATTATTATACAACAAGCTTTTGCACTTTTTGACTAAAACCTATTAATCTTTTTTTTTCAAACAATTGCAGCTATCAGAGTCATAAACCAGAGTTTTATTATATGTACGTATGAATACATAAATACCAATGAAAAGTTTTCAATTAAAACAAAACAACAAAGAGCTGATAACAGAGCTCAAATTGTAATCAGTTCAAAGGCGTTTTTGCAGCATATATTCAATAAATAATAAAAAAAAAGAGTTACGGTTAACCGCAACTGCAAAACTGGGTCAAGATTTGTGCAAATACATGAAACGCAGTCTTAAACAAAAATAATATGAATGAAAGAAATGTTTAACATATGCAGCAATGTGAAAGTCAATGGCCAGGCTAAATACATACACACACACATATATGTATATATAAAAAAAAACTGCAAAAGCGCAGCCGGAATTAAAAACGGCACCAAAGCTATCGATTTAAGCGCTGCGATCTGATGTACAGTTACATTTGGCATGTTACGCAAAATATCAACTGGGGCGACAACTCTGAAACAATGCGAATGCGCGGCCACAAAGGCCTGGCTATAACAAAAAAAAATTGCAGAAACAAGTTTCATTTTGTTTGTTATTTTTTTTTCGTATGACAACTACTACAAAGTAGACAGGGGCGGAGCAGTGTGCTGCCTAGCAAAGAGGGGTTTGGCGGCTCCTTGTGGGCTCGTCTGTGGCGCACCCACTTTTTGTGTTGAGTAATGACGTTGCTGTTGGCGCCTAACGGCTGTTATGGCGCACCAATGGGACAGTCGCATTTTATTGTTGTTGTTAGCGTCGTCATTTGGTGTACATACCTATTTATATGTGTTTGTGTGTTTTGTGTTGAGTATTTCTATGTTTGCATGTTTCAAATGCATATGTATGCTGGCCAGCTTGGCCTTGAGCCTGACGTGCACATGTGTGCGTGTGTGTGTGTGTGTGTGTGTGTAGCGAACTTGCAATTGCAATGACATTGAAAGAGTTGACTTTGATGCGTTTGCACACACAAGCATTCGTCTACGGCAAAAGCCACCTAAATTGAACGCAATATTTTATATTTAATTGCGCAATCATGTAGAAAGTTAACACTTATGATCGGGTTGACAACCTTATCAGATTTTTGTTAAATATTTGGATCACATTTAATGAACTGGTTCCTCTTTAATTTGCCTTTGACATGTGCATTCATAATACTTATCGAATGCTTTACAGTTAAATGTGATGTTAACAGCGCGGCGTTAACAAATTACTTTTGTGAACTGTAAAGTTTTTTTAATTTGCTATTTTACATATGTATGTATGTACGTACAAAAGTAATTTGCGGATACAAAGATACAAAGTTCGATTTGAACACAAGCAAATTAGAATCTTTTAAAAAGGACATTTCCGCACTAATGTGCGTTAAGCGTTAAGTTATTGGATTGGCAAGTTCGTAGTAAATGTATTACTCTCCTTTTGATATATTGCGCCACAAGCCAAGGCCTTTTGCGCCAAAATCGCGCTCTAATGGGCCACACAGGTAAGCATGCACATATATTATAAATTGGTGCATACATACATACATACATATGTATTTATAGATACAGTCTGTATTGGTTGCGACTTGTCGATCGACCGTTTTATCCCTCTATATAAGTTTTGTAAGCGGGCGTTTGGTGCACGCCCCGCTTGGAATTCCAACTTACTTGAAATCGAGGCGTAGTAAATTGTTAAACAAAAGCAAAATCAAATAAATAAAAACTAGAAATAACATATAAAAAACAAACGAGATAAATAATTATCATCGTGCTGCCGAAGATTGAATACCCTTGCAGATATTTGAAATGAATGTGCGTTATATTGGTCCTATAAGTGTGTTTGCATATAAAATTTAATTTTCCACCAATTGGCAGTTTCGTTATATCTTTGAAAATAAAGTATATTATATAAAATAATACATTTCGTGACAAAACTATAGCACGATCTGGAAGGGTATAAAAAACGATACCTACTGGAGGGCAAATTGAACATAGACAACGCTGGCATAACCCAAAAGTGAGAGCGACATGCGATATTTATTCAATTCAGTGCTCATTATTGAAATTCAATTTGGTAACTGCCGAGACTACAAATCAAATATGTTTAAAATTGCATTGAAATGAAGATACATCCATAATTAAACTTAAAAGCAAACCGGTTCAATGAACTGCGAACTGTAACAGAATAAAAATAATCATGAACAACTCTTTATTTAATACATATACATATGCATGTATATATATTTAAGCACTTACTGCAGTATGCTATGCATTCAGTCTCAGATCGCTTTCATAAGGGTAAGCCATAAAATAAAATTTGCTAAGCATACAAAACAAAAAAAACCTGAAATGTTTTTTTAATATGAGCGTGCCGGCGTAGAAATACGCTTTTTTAATAAAAATACGGAACCAGTAAAGGTATGTATAGAATATTTAATTCATGAACGAAATAATTTCTTGTGTTTCGAAATATATTCAACAAAGTATTTGAAAGATAACCATTTTACATTTAACATATTTAAACTGTGTGTTAAGTAACAGAATTATTTGAATGCGTTGCAAGTGTCTTGGAAAAATCCTAAGATCCTGCTCGAATAACTTAATTCGCAAGCTGTTTTCACAGCAGTTTTATATATGCACACATACATATGTATATGTATATAAATATGAATGAAAAAACAGACGACCTTCATCTTAACTGTTAAAAGAATCCGGACAAAAGCAATGAATAAACCGCTACAAACTAACAAGTGAATGGACGCATTAATGAAGCTGTAGCTATTAATGCATGTGTGAGCAGAACAAAAACTAAATGCTTGTGATTATCATAATGACAGCGAAAGAGTAAGCAGAGGGAGAAAGCACATAAAAAGGCACCCAAACATACTAAATTTGTGTGGGCGCTATCAAGGCGCCAAACGCCTATTTTATGATCCATTAACCTCCTCGGCCGCCAGTTAACCAACATCTGCCCTATAACAAAGGGAGTTGACTTTTGAGCTCATCAATTGAATGCACAACTTTAATTGCATTACTTTAATTGATTTACGCATATGCGAGCACATAAAAAGTACAGGGCAATCAACTTGTTATCAGCTATTATACTACTGTATAATAAATTGATGGTGTTGTAGCAATAAGGCCGTAATATTAGATTACAAATATATGATATATGGTTTCAAGCCTGCGTTCAAAAGGTGTAAAAAAATACTATAAGAGTTTTTTTTTTTAATAATGCTTTCGATGATTTTAAAATATTCAGTTAGCTGTATATCCAAAATTTTAAATTTCTAGCTTTAGACTAGCAAGACGAACATTGCACAAAACCAAAATACTCCCTTTGTCAAAGGTTGTAAAAAGGAAGAACAACAAATTGCCATCGTTGTCGCTGTTAATATTACACAGACAGAAATCAGTGTAATTTACTCAATTGGTAATTGTTCGGCGCAGCTAATAGTTGCGTATGTATGCTTGCGTATATGTGTGGGTGGCTGTGTGACGAGAAGGGAGAAGTGACACGTATGCCAAGGCTACTTCAATTTCTATTGGCAAGGACAAGGACGAAAATAGCCCTATGGCTCAGGGATGTCAACAACGCCCACGTATACACACACACACACACTTGCATAGAGAGAGAGAGAGAGAGAGAGAGAGGGACATAGACAAAAACCCGGACACTCTGAACTTACCTCGATGTTACACATTGTTTGAAATGCAGTGAAAACAAACATAAAGCCAAAGCCGAGTATCATTATCATTACGAATTTCATCTCCATTTTGTTGTTTTTTTTAATAATGTGCTTGTAAGATCAGTGTTATTTATGTTTACTTTCTTTTATTTGTTTTGTTCATATCAGACGCGCTGTATTTGACGTCACAAGAAGACGACGACGACGAGAAAGACGGGCACTTTAGAAAACTGCGAATTTTGATGCCTGGCGCGGGTTAAAAACAAATCAAAATAAAACAGGTTTATTTGTGCATATTCTTTAAACACTTATAAAATAAACATAACAATGCAAAGGCTGCACGGAAAATGTAAACCGAGACACAAAAAAGGTTCCGCGCTAGGGTAATGTGTATGTGATGAGGTTTGATTGTGGATTGAAATAAAATGTAATTGTGTAAATATACACAATGTTAATAATGTAGTCATAGTATGTTATGACTCAAAGCGGCAGTGTTAGCGGGAGAGAGAAATCAGCTGTTATGGCTGAACGGCAGTCGACCGACCGCCACATGTCAGTATTTTTTTTTATATTCTGCGTTTCGATTAATATTTATTGATATTGTTTGGTTTGCGCGATCGGCAATATATTTGATTTGATTTTTGCCTTTGAACAATTAACATTGTAAGTAAAATAACAGCCGGCGTTTAGTCTGATTCAGTGAAATCTTCACAATTAAAATTATGAGTGTTGTTCAATTCATCCATAGACACATCTTTGCCATCCATTTGTTCGGTAGGTGCGTTGAAGTTTTCATCCATTAGAATTGTTTCTGTGGGTTTCCGAATTCCATTCAGATCTGTGGATGTGTTCTGTGGCACTTCATGACACATATTCACCAGTCCATTTAAGGTCGACCGGCATGCGGTGCACATAATCAACGGCACACGGCGGTGAGATATAATCCTGGTGCGTGGAAGCAATCTACCGCTACGCTTTACTTTCGCCAGGGATATACGTTTAACGGGATTTAACAAACGATTTGTAATGTTCAAGCGAACGTGTCCCAGTCTCGGTTTCGAATTGCAGCAGGAGATGCTCTTTATGAGTTCACAACGCTGTTGAACAGGCGACAATACGAAAGAAAGCAGAATGTATATATCACTTACCCCCAATGCAGTATTGGGCTCAGCTGATGATGCTACATTGGACACCGAATTGGGGAAAGCCAAATTTCCTTCGGGTAAGTATCTTATGGTGTGACGAATGGCATATTCCGACGACCCAGTGCAGGCCAGCACACCAAGCGCGGTCAGATTGGTCAGCGATTGAGTTATGACTTCATCCACATTCTCTACATGCTTGGAGCGACGCAACTGATGCTTTACGTGCTCGTGTATCAGCCCGGCGGAGACGAAACCGGAATGCGATGTTTGCAAAGTCAAAATAGCGTTAAAAACATGACGATTCACTTTCTTTGGTATGTTAAATTTATCCATTTTAAAACAAAAATTTTGTGAATAAAAATATGTTTAAAAATATTTTAATTATTATATTCGTTTAGCTTGTACGCTTTAAGTTGTGCTCCGTTTGAGTTGCGATTGTGTTTTGATAAATCTGAAAATCTGAATTTTGAACCAGCAGACAGCTAATTGAAAGGCAGTCTACTTTGGTTTTTAAAAGCTAAAACGCAGAGATTTTTAAATTTATTTATAACAATTTTTTTGCAAAATTCATATTAGGTGTTCAAGAGGTTTTTTGTTTTGACTTGCTTTTACGCTTTGTGTTCTAACATAGTAGATAATTTATTACATCGTAAACATATAATATATAAATTTATATATATGAGTTCTTGTTAGTTCTTTTTGGTTCACTACAAACACTAAAATATATTGTGTATGCCGTTTTTTGTATTGCAAGTAAACTGAAAAATTCAGAAAAATTTTCATATTCATTTTTTACTCATTTTCCAGAATCTTTTGCTTCTGAGATACTAAAGAGTTTCCAAAACTGAACCATAAATACAAAATTTTCTCTTTATCATATATATTTGTATGTTGTAGTTTACTGTGGTATGTGTATGTATATAAGTATAAAGATTAATTGCCGATCGCCGTCCGGTTGCCGCTCAACGGAGTACTCTGTACTCCTGGCCTAGGTTATACAAAATAATTTTTTTAAATAAAAAAAACGGCGATCTGTTTGCGTCTCCAAAAAATCAAAGGTAGAGCGACAAATAAAAAATTTCCAGAGCTGGTTTAACACAGACGGTAGACAGTTATCGATAAACAACAGATATTTATCTCAACATCATTTCTTAAAATTATTTAAAGGGTTTCTGTATCAGTTTCTTTTTTCTACTTTCTATGCGCTGCTTTCAATATTCTTAAGCTGGCATTTGTAAAATGGAAATTTTGTATGTTTCTTTTGATTCAATTCATCTTGCCTACAGCGCGAGATACGCAATTTACTTTATTCGCTCTTTTTGTGTGTGATCAACGCATCATCGATCTCCTCCTTTGGCTGATCCTTGTCACCCCAGCCCCAGGTGGCGTGGGTGCCGTCGCCGGTGCGCTTTACACGCTTCTTAATTATGTCGGGTGAGACACTCTTCAGATCGTAGGCCCAGCCAATCTTGGCAAAGAAATCAATGAAGGCCGTGGTCAGATTTAGCGAGTATTTGCCGAATTCAGCGGTCTTGTAGTCCCAGGGGAACACATGATGATAGTTGTGCCAGCCCTCGCCGAAAGCAAGCATCGCCACAGAAATGTTCTCCGATGGGTTGATGAATCTGTTGCAGAAATAAGGGATTTAAAAACCAACTTTAAGTTCCATACAGCAATCGACATACCTATCATAGGGACGTCCACCGAACTTGTGGGCTGCACTATTCACCAGCCAGGTGACATTCAGAATGAAGCACCAACGGAACATGGTGGCCACAAACCAGGCATTCATCAAAGTCTCATTCCAGAAGTACATGGGCGCCAGCGTGGGCAAAATGAAACAGGCCAGGGGCATCAGAATCATGTAGTGTCTACAGAATGCAAATATTAAGAGTTAGTCGAATGATACATTAGTTGCATATGGTTGTGTCTAACTTACCTCTTCTGGAACATCAGGACGGGATCGGCACGCAGATCGGATAGATCGACACCCTTGCCCTTGGCCTTCACCTCGGGATGCTTCTTGCACAGCAGCCAGCCAATGTGCGAGAAGAAGAAGCCGCGTGTGGCATTATGTGGATCAGCATCGGTTTCCGAGTACTTGTGATGTACACGATGATCGCGCGCCCAATGGAAGGCTGCATCCTGGAAGGCAACCGTATTGAAAATGACGAGCAACACGCGCAGCGGCCATTTGGCCTTGTACGAGCGATGGGCCCACAAACGATGAGCGCCAGCCGTGATACCCAAGCCAGAAACAACATAAAGAGCGAAAGCTGAAAGGTGATTAAGATAGTATATAAAAATTATTTGCACATAGCACAGGTTGATAAGATTTCGCTGGTTTCTTTTTTTATTTATGTGTATGTATTAATGCTTTTATTTTCCCATTACAACTAGTTTTTTTTTGTCGTACATATTAATTTTGAATTGTGTCTAGTTGCTCATCCTGCTCATTCTTTGGTTTGATCAGCATTTTATCGATACTGCGTATAGCAAAAGATTTGTGATCCTCGCTGGCCTCGAGTATGCCCAAAAATGTCAGATTGTGCACAGATGATTTGATGTGATCATCTAAGCGAACAACTGGATTCCCATTACGCAGCGAATATTTAACTAGCTCTTGTATTTCAGAGAATGGCGCATAATCCAGATTCTCATTATCAGTTATATATCTAACGGCCTTTAGCACATGGCGATTAACCTTGCGGGGCACTTCAAAATTATCCATTTGACTAATGTGTGATGTGACGTTAAAATAAATGCTACTATACGAAACTAATATATTTAAGTTCTTTGCACTAATAATTATGGAAAGAAAATCTTATTTATGCAAGAAATATAAATTAATTAATTGTTACTGGAATTTGATGATGACTGAAGTGTGAATATTAATGTTATATACTACATTATAACATTCCACATATTGTTACTTTGTATGGCGTATTATGTATTTTCATAAGATTCTAAATTAGAATCAATTTTTTTAATTAGCTTTTGGCTAGCTTGTACAGTAAATTATTTGATAATCTGCATGCGCATATTTTTGTCTGGGTTGCTCAATGTTATCAGTGCTAAATTCGAAATAAACAACTTTGATAACCTCGGCATTATAATGCGCAGCACGCGACGATGTCAACAATGAATAGAAATTACTAATAACAAAAAATATGCTAAATATTTGCGGTGACTTACCCAGTACAATTGTCTGCCATTTGGCCGAAGTGAAGATTAGCCAAGCGCCGTAAAGCGCTGCCAAGTGCAAATAGCCGAATAGAATTATGTTGCGCCAGACCAATTTCAGTTTGCGCCTATCGGCCTTCTTCATGGACACGATATCCTTGACCAGGCCGCCATCGATGGTCTCGGCATCGCACTCGAAGAGCACTCCGGTCGAGTCCTGTTGCAACTTTGTCGGATTCTGCTCCAATTCGGCGGCCGCTGTGGCAGCGGAGGCGATCAGCGAGTCGGTTATCGACTGCCCTCCGGCGGTTGCGTTGGGCGGCATATTGTTGAACCAGCTGTTGCTGTAACGAACAAAAAACAGAAACATAAACAAAACAGTCCCATAAATTTATAAATATGTGTATATAATTGGTATGGCCATTAACTTAGCAAATTGGCTAAGCTGAACTTGACACGGTTTAGCAGACGCCCGAGACAAAGCAATTTAAAATGTCGTCGTGGTCACCCAGGTGCCCCCTCTTTAGTTATTGTTTATTGCTGTTGCTTGTTATTTAGCGTTAATTACACTATTTACTTTGCAACATGCCGCCGCATAACAAACATTTGTTTGGCCAACTTGACTAGAGTCAAGCTATATATAAAAAAAATGAGAAAAACACTTTTCTTTGGTATATCGAAACTTTTCATGTTTTTTTTTTTTTGCATCGATCGTGTCTATATTAGTTATATATAATATGATTTAAAACATAGAGACAGACTGAGGGACATGCACCTATCTTGACTCGGCGGTTGATACTGATCAATGCACTTTATAGAATCGAAGAAGTTTCTGTTATGCGTTACACATTTCGTGACAAATTAATTGAGAATACCCTCTGCCTAGAATATGTAAGAAAAATCAATAAATTCTAGCATGTCCTTGGCGAAGGATAACTACGCCGGCAAGAGAACAATAACAACAGCTCCCATAGGAAGCGCCAGCTGCAGCGGTAACCAATTCACACCTCTGTGCACTTTGTCTGTGTGTGTGTGGGTATACACACATGTGGGTCACTGGGCGTCTCGTGTGAAGGCCAAGCTATGTGTGTGTCATGGAAAATTCCCCAGCTAAATAGTTTGATAGGCAAACAAACACACACAGATTATTAAATTGTTAATGTGTACACTACACAACACTGTTGCAAACGCCACAAGCAAGACGCAATTAGTAAAAAAATTCACTATTTATTTAAGTATATACACACAGACACATACATATATACAGCTGCAGAGTGGCATCTTTAGTTTTACCTTTTTGCTACGGTTAACAAGTTCTTCTTGGACAACCTGCCAGTTGGGGGTTAAGTTTAAAACTGTTGAGTTGGAAATTTTTGCGCAAAAGTCATCGAGCTTTTGGCTCTCGCAAGCTTTAACTGCAAAATTTGTTGCTGTGCCGGAAAGCTTTTCATTTGTTTTTTTTTGTTGCAGTGGTACAGTGATTAGAAGAACACATTATTAAATGCAGACATCGAATGATGCTTGAAAAATATTCAGGGTCAGGGTTTTATATAAATAAATATTGCTGCCGATAACTGATTTAAAAAATTTGTTGAAGGTCTAATGAGGGTCTTATGGTTTCTATTATACCATAAATCTGATTAAATCCCATGTGTTATTGGCATTTCAAAAATAAATAAAACACGTAAGCTTTCAACTGGCGAGGAAAGCAAAGCATGTGCATATTTTCCAGTGTAAATTGCGGCGCCAGCTTGATTTTCACCCACACACACACACACACATATACATACATATATATATAAATATATCATTACATTGAAACGTGAACCACGTGAATACGTGTGCTAAAAGTCATACGATTTTTGCGTCAGGCTTAGCCAACCACTAACAAGAAAGCTGCTTAAGAACAGGAAGAACAAGAAATCCGGTTGGGTCTCTATGTTGTACATACAGATACATAAATATATGTACATACATACGTGTGTTCTTTCAATTCAAAATAATATTAAGAAAATAACAAAAATGACCGGATCGCCAACGAAAGCTTTTCTAATATGGCGCACAAATGAGAGCGTGCAAAACACCAGTTCTCTTTCACCATGCTAAATAAACAGCTGTTAATACTCGCGGCGAGAGGTGAAACATAAAATGGTGAGAAACCGGCATACATGTACATACACACGTATGCCTATATGCCGGCGAAATGAACTTTTCGCATGTTTTTATAACGGGGCTCGCATTTGATACAACCGCCTTACGCTTTGATATTGAACTTGAAATGTATGTTGAAGCAGCAGTCACATTCCCGACACACACGCCGCGTGGGAGAGCGACAAGAGATAGTGAGAGAAAAAGCGCAAACATTACTAAAGCTGAATTCGCCGACCGGCATCACGTTGCAACTGCGTGACTCGTTATGCTCAACGCATAAAAGCGGGTCGTCGCGGTCATTTTCTATTGATGGGCTGCTTTCCGCCAGCCTGTACAATTGAAAAAATGTATAAATTTGCGACATTTAATTAGGCACACGACTAAATGTGAATGAACAGCGTGTGTACTATTCATGAATAAATCATGAGCAAAGAACATTTAGTAAAAAGAAAAAAAGGTTCAATTTCACAACAAAGGCCTTTAAATGTTGTTGATTTAATTTACCATCGCCGCTGTACAAATTTACATACAGTTCATTCTCTTCATCAACAAAAAACAAAGCAACTAATAACTATCTACTAGCGAGTGCATGCTGGCCGATACCCTGTAACAGACAACTATATAATATGTTAACCCGAATAACTTTGGTAATTAATACTCGATCTTAATCAAACTATCAGTGTTATTCATCTGTGTATTTACACATAAATTTACACACGAATTTTGAGATATGCTCAAAACCCGGTGTTAAAAACTGATATTTATGTATTTCAAAAAAAAAACAACGCAGATTCTTAAAAAACTGGAAACTTGAACTTTATAGTATAATCGACTTGACTTGTAATTACATTATGCATACTTTATACGTACTTAATGAGTCCGAAATCCCCCTGCCTCTTAAATACATTTACACCGAACCTTTACCAATGGGTTTCAGGGAACTCAACTAACGTTAACGTAATGCATAGGCTAAGAATATAATATGCATGAGTTGGTATTTATTTATGCGGAATTTAGTATAATGTGTAAGTATTTTAAATACATGATTGAGTAGTTCCAAGCGCCCCGAGCTAGCTTCGAAATACATACGTATGTGTGTGTCTAGCTCTCTGACCTTCAGCAACTAGAGGTTTTGTCCGTTAAAGTACAACCTTCACAAGTTAAGAGTAGCTCATAAAAAATATGGTAATAATCAAATTCAAAAATTTAACGATTTGCATGCTTGACGATCAAAAAGCTTTGGCCGAACAATACACACTTGTAGAAGATTTTTCTTTTGCATTTTTGTGCAGAAAAAATAAAAAAAGAACCAATTTTTTTTTTGTTTTCGATTTTTATAAGTAGTTTCTCTTTCTCGACGCTCTCTGATTATTTGGCTATAGTTCACGGGTTTGTTTGTGACTTAATAGTTTACGTAAACACTTGTTAAACCGTTGGCAATACAACTGCCACTAACAGCGAATACTACTAACCTGCTTTCGTTGACGAAGCTAATAAACTTAGCTTTCCGCGATTTTTTCCTTAAGGAAAATAAATTCAAGAAAAACTTAGTATTTCGCTGGTTTTTTGCACGAAATGAATTTTGTATAAACAGACGAACGCAGCTAAATTAAATACGTTCGCACTCTCCACGGTGTCAACTCAAACTGAGAGCTACTTGATCAGCGTGTTGAAAATATAAACGCTTTTTTGTTTTGCGTCGAACTTTTGACGTTAGCAGCGAACTTTTACTTAGCATTTCTTGATACTGCAAAATCTGGCGCACTTCTAGTTATACTAAATATTCATATAGTACAACGCAGGTTCAGATGTATAATGCAGATAGCGACCAGATTGCTCGATTGCACGTATGCATTCTCTTCTCAGCGATTTCGTAGGATCAATTTACGACACGTTAATGAATGAAAATGACTTTGGTTGTTGTTTCAACTGCAATTTGGGCCCTACAACGAAAACAACTTATGACCATCGTTAATAGATCAATTAGTATTAATGCTATTTGCGCAACACGCAAATTTTACAATTTGCCAACAATTTCAATCACTTTCTACTTGCACTTTGCACTTGTTATGAAAATATGTTTATGATTGTCGAAAATAGAAATTCGTTACTAACCGCTAATCTGTGTACAGAATAGAATTGTTTATTTTAGTCCATTGTGTGACGAATTTTATTATTCAATATATTTTCTACATTGCCCAGTTGTTTCAGCTGTTAAAGTTAATTGATTTGCCGGTAAAAGGCAAAACTAGATACGTTTCCATTTTCAGGTTTTTTGCCCCAAAGTCCCCAAATTGTGTTACACACTTAATATCTATGAACTGACTTTAGGGCTAAAGCTAGAAATATTAAGCTACACCCAGGTGGGCTGTTACAATTCTGAATATTTATATTCCCTACAGTTTTGGAGCTTGATTATCTAATTTAGCAGGGGAAGTACTGAAGATTGTGCCGTTCAAAGTACAAGGTTTTAATGTTACATTAGTCAGGAACATAATTTTCGTCGGCTTAAGTTGTTATTATACTGCGAAGCTGATTCTTTCTTGAACTTTTACAATTGAAAAAACATTTGAAAACAAATACTTGTCAAATATATGCATATGTTAAAAATGATTTTTTATGTTTTATCATATCAAAATTATTGCAACATTTCAATATTCTAAATTGGGATTCAAAGTTTGGACCAAATAAAATTTTTAAAAGAACATTTTCAGTTTTCATTTTAAACTTTATAGTATAATCGACTCGACTTTTAATTACAGTATTTATACTTTATAAGTACCTAATGAGTCCGAGTTCCGCCTGCCTTTACCAATGTGTTTCCGGGTACGCGAAAAATGTATTTACGCTAGTGTAATGCATGGGTCAATGCATGGTATTTATCTATGCAGAATTTAGAATCATGTGTAAGTATTTTAAATACATGATTCATTTCTCTAGGCCTCTAACCTTCAGCAACTAGCGGTTTACAAGTTAAGAGTAGCTCATAGTTTTAGGTTTGATTAAAAAAAATTTACTTATATTATTGTAAGAATAAGTATATATATTCGATTTAAATTTAAACACCTTGACCAAAAAGCAGCTTGGCCACCTTTTTTTATTTCCATCACGACCAGTTAACGTAGAGTATTCAAAGAATATCGTGCTTTGCTATTGTTATACAAATAACTCAACCTCGGCGGGATGGGTAGATATGTTTAACAACTAACTAATTTTAGCATTTTGTAAACATAACTAAATAATATATGCATGGACTCATAAAAACAACTTTAAGAACGTAAACGATATGCCTTACTGCTGTGATTGCAACAGCTGAGATATCGTAAACGACGTTCCGAAGTCAGCTGTCCATGCAGCTTTCGTAATAATGCAACTGCGCAATGGCTTGGGCATCGTGGAAAATTCTAAGGCAGATGTACTCTTAAAGTCAAACTGATTAAACGTGATTATAAAACGTTTTTAGCGCCTGCTCAACGCGTTCCCATCAGCTGCACGTCAATTGATGAACCCTTCGTAACTTTAGGTAGATTTATAAAATATACATATTTCAGGCAACGCGTGATTTTAAACAATGTACGAGGGCAAATCTAAGCCGTAATCTTGCGTCATTGCATGCAAAGTGATGTCACGAGGAGTGTGCTGCGCATCAAAATATGCTGAAGGCACCGTTCTAATCTCTCTCTAACACGAAAAAAAATTAATAAAAACTTTCTTGTTATTTTGCTATAATGGAATATTAATTTAATCATTAAAACAAGCACCGGACGCGTTCAGATCTACGGCGACAGATTGTGGTATCTTTTTGGCATTTGCAATTTACGTTTTTGCACAAGGTCAACGAAAGCTTATTCGTAAACTAACTTACTTGATACAGTTAAGATGTAATTTGGTTGTTTATATTAAAAATCGGAAAATTTGCTCGCTCTTATGCCTATGACTTATTTGTTAGAGATGACAAAATATTGCATCCCATCTCCAACAATATATCGATATTGAGGAAGCGAAGTGGATACAATTGGGATATCTAAATGATAAAAAGTAATGAGGTTCATATGACTCAATTAGGTTAAGCGATTTAAGAGCTTAAACACATATAAGCAATACGCGCATGCCTTCAGTATACCGCAATCTTTGGACTTTTTAAAATATCTCAATAAGATGCATCTTCATCTTCTTCGTTTGTATATTTTGTTGTTGTTAAGGGTTAATTGTGTACAAGTGTGAAAATTGTGACGTCACAATGTCAAGAGCGCAGAATTCTTGGCATAATCTGTAGCACTCAGTTTTTGCCGCTGACTATATTTTATAATTATGTGCTCACTACATAAATTCTAAAAAAATATATTTTAATACATTAATTCAAGGTCTATATATATTATATATTTTGTTATTTATGTATTTATTTGTCAAATTCAGCAGTATAAAAATCATGAGCAATTGTGAAAAAAATAATACCTAATATTAAAAGCATTCATATATTTTGTAAATGCACAAAGAGGGAGGACACGTAACAATAACAATCGATATCTGATCAGAGCCTGATGACCTATCGTTGCCAGTGTTGCCGCGCTAATACCTTACTTTACCGCAACATGTCGCAACAAAAAGGACTCAACGATTTGCAGGAGAAAGCTTTAAATATGATAACTACCGCCCAAATCGTGGAACAAAGCGAGGATGAGACTGATAAACAAGATAAGCAATTCGATACTGCGCTCGACAAGCAAAACGAGCTAAACAGTTTTGTCAACAAATCGTCGAAGGTGCGCATTGCAATCCACGGCATGTCGGAGCTAATCAACACGCGTCTATCGACCGAAGCCCTTGAAATTTGTCTGATGCTGATCGATAAAGGTGTGCATCCAAGGGCGCTGGCCGAAGTCGTATTGCATATCCTTGATGTTAGACTCAAGAGGAACGAGAAGGAGCACGGTCCGACACTGCCATAAACAAGCACTGGAACGCAAACAAAAGAGGAAGATAAGGCTTATCAGCGGAAAAACACCTGCAGACCTCAGCTGTCTAGACGTAGCCAATAACAATTCAGTCACGGAGCAAGCCAAGTGATTACAAGTGTTTGATTAAACAGAAAACAAAAATCCATTCCTTTTGTGATAAGTTAATTATGTTGTATGTGTACATATATATATGCGTATATTTATTTATTACACTAGAATATTAAACCCATTTTAAGCTTATAACATTTAATAATATTGCGTGTTAAAATACGTTAGGACTCTGCCTTCTTGCCCACGAAGAGCACATGCTGCGCATCCTCGGCCGTTAGATCCTTGTCGCCCCATCCCCACAGCTCGTGCGTGCCGTCCCCAGTGCGCCGGACGCGACGCTCGATGGTCTCCGGCGCCACCGACTTGAGATCGTAGGCCCAGCCAATCTTGGCAAAGAAATCAATAAAGGCCGTGGTCATATTCAGCGAATATTTGCCCCACTCGGCGGTCTTGTAGTCCCAGGGGAACACATGATGATAGTTGTGCCAGCCCTCGCCAAAGGTAACCGCCGACACATAGGGACTCTGCGACGGATTTATATGCCTGTAAAGAGTTGATTTAAGTAAGAGCCACACTTAAATGAAATAATAATGCGCACTTGTCGTAGGGTCGTCCGCCGAACTTGTGGGCTGCGCTATTGACCAGCCAGGTCATGTTCAACTGAAAGCACCAGCGGAACATGGTGGCCACAAACCAGGAGCACAGCAACGATTCGTTCCAGAACAGCATGGGAATGAGTGTGGGCAATATGAAGCAGGCCAGCGGCATGAGTACAAAGTAGTGCCTATTAAATACATTATTACATTATAGGCACATGTGTAACCGCGGCTAAAACTACTCACTTCAGCTGGAACATGAGTATGCGATCGGCGCGCAGATCGGTCAGATCGAGGCTCTTGCCTTTGGCCACCACATCGGGATGTTTCTTGCACAGCAGCCAGCCGACGTGCGAGAAAAAGAAACCACGTGTCGCATTGTGCGGATCGGCGTCCGTCTCCGAGAACTTGTGATGCACCCGATGATCACGCGCCCAATGGAAGGCGGCATCCTGGAACGCAATCGTATTGAATGTGACCAAAATCAAACGCAATGGCCACTTGGCCTTGTATGAGCGATGGGCCCACAGACGATGAGCGCCACCCGTGATGCCCAGCATGCCCATGATGTAAAGGCTAATGGCTGTGAAGTAAACAAAACTGCGTCAAATTCAATTCAAAGTCCAAGAGAGTGGAATGCAATGCATACAGAACCCAATCGTTGCCCACTTGGCCTGGGTCAGTAACAAATAGGCGCCGTAGACGGCGGCCAAGTGCAAATAGCCGAAGAGTATAATGTTGCGCCAAACCAATTTCAATTTGCGTTTCTCGGCTTTTTTGAACTGCGTGATGTCAGCATCCAAGGCCCCATCGTTGGTATCTGCATCGCCTTCGAAGAGGACGCCCGTCTGTTTGGATGACTCCGCAGCACTCCGTAGCATCTGCTCCACAGCGGCGTTTGTGGACAGCACGTCGGACGAGCTGGAAACGGCATTTGGTGGCATTTTTGCTGCATTTAGAAATACTTGGCATTAGCAATTTAAATCTATACCATCGAGGTGTACAAGGTGAAAACAAGGGCACCTATCTGTTACCTATATAATTTATAGCTATGTCATATGCTATAGACACCGAAGTTAGTCGAGAATACTTGTTAAATTTACATAAAACGCAAAAGGTTTGGACTAAATCATTTCCTATTTTCTGTTGAGTTGACTGTTAATCAGTCTTTAAAATAGAAAAAACGACCGTTGCTGGCGAGGTGAAAGTTGAGTTCTGAGTTTTACCACGTTTGCGCAGACAGCGAATTCAACACAAGTTCTTATTCGATTATTTGCTTTCACCTTAGCTCGCCATTTTCGCTTACCTAGTTCTTTTTTGTTAAAGTTGAACGCCTTTTAATTGTTTCTCGTTTTTTGTATTATCAGCACAACCACGTCGAAAATAAGTTGAAAAGATTTGAAATTGTAACATCAGATGCCGGGCGTATTTATACAAAGTCGCTGAGCAGATCAGCTGACTATAAATGTAGTGTGATTATAAATTAATCTCTTTTTAACTAATGAGAACTAATGAGATTCTTGTCCGTTGCGATGCTACATTATATTCCTATTGAACTGTGATCAAACATACTCAACGGCGCCTCGAATGCATGTTCGTTAGTGATCAAGGTGCGAACAGGTGAGCCTCTCGAACCTCTCTCTGAGCGTCTAGACATGAGTCACAATATGCCAGGTGGCTGCCGACTCTTTCCACTGATAGCTGGGTTATCATCTGCCCGTACACGTAGTGCTTACAGCTGGGCACTTTTAATAGTCCTTACCCAGGTCTTTCCATTCGCCGTCTATGTTCAAATATTAAGTTTATGCTGCTTAGTGTGGCATTTTATATAGAACGGTGACAACAACTTGAAAATCAAATAAAACACACATAAGAACTTTCGATCGGGCTTAACTGACCTCTCATTACTCTTTTATAGTAAGGACAGTATAGACCCAAAGCAACAGATGAGTGAGATTTCTTTAGTTGGGACCGCCCTACTAACAGATATCTTGTAAAAATAATCATTTAAAGCAAAACTTATATAAATCCGTAATCGTGCATACATTGACTCGTCTGTTGCTACTGATCAAGAATATATATACTTAATGGGGTCGGCCAGTTACAAAAATTGGCAGAAACCTACCCTCACCCTCATTTTCAATAGGTTCAAATCTAGGTGGTTCCTAAAACCTTAAGCAAAGTGCATGCAAAACTTTTACATGAATATAATGCAACAAAGTTATAATGTACATAAACACTTGCTTGAATAATTTATATTGTAGACTTTTAAAGTTGGAGTCTACAGTTTTGGAAACGAACTTAAGTCCGGGTATATTAAAATTTTATTTTTTGCCCCTAGAGCCGCGAGTATAACATTTTCGAAAAATCGTGAGGCCCAGACTGAATTTACACAAATAACTTTAAAAGCGAGTTTAAGTCTGATCGAATATAACATAAATTTTTTAAACAACTCTCCACTCTTCAGTGTGATCATTTATTTTAATGTTAATTTGACATAAAGTGAACAATCAGATAAACACTTTTAATATAATTTGATTCCAAAAACGAATATACTCAATTGACTTCATGAGTATAAGAGTTTAGACTGCTAGCTCTTCTAGATGGGTGAGTTTTTAAGTGAAAGATTTCTATATGCATAATAATTTAGTGTTCGTTAAAGTTCATGTATTTCAATAAATAAACAAATTCCAGTTAGTCAGTTCAGAACTGTAAGTGTAGGGTGTTATACTATATATATATGTAACTATATACAGCATTTAATTTACGTTAATTTATTACAGATTTCCTTTTATTTGTCCTTTGGCTCTTCTTTTGGTTCGGGATTTTTGCTGACTTCTGGTTCGCTAGGTTTTTCTTCGACTGCTTTTTTGGTTTTCTTGAGCGCCTTCTCCGCCTGTTTCTGCTTCTCGGCTTCAACGAGCGCGGCCTCTTCCGCCTGCTTTTTGGTCTCCTTCTGAGCAGCGGCGGCTGCAACATCCTCATCATCCCAATCGGCCATGGAGCGATCGCGTTTTAGCCACGAGTGTGTGGTATCTGCCTTGAAAGCTGCACGGAAGGAATATTAGCCAAGTTAAGTTAGCCACCATTTGCCAGGAGCTACTTACTGTTGTTGAACCACTTGATGCCGTTTTGCATGTCCTCAATGATCTCGCGTGATGTGTACATTACCTCGTTCTGCACAGCTTGGTGGAACGTGGTTGTTTCAAAGGCGGCCGAGTAAACGGAATTGCGATCATGATTAAGTGCGCGTTGCGGAAACTTGGACAGGCATGTGGCCAGCTCCAGGGCATGGGTCAGTGCCGTGCCCGTCGGCACAATGCGATTAATCAGACCAATATCGTGTGCCTCTTGTGAGCCCACCGGCCGTCCAGTCAATATTAAATCCAGCGCCCGCGACAGTCCAATCATTGCGGGCAGACGTACTGTGCCACCGTCTAACATGGGCACGCCGAAGCGTCGATTGAAGAAGCCCAGCACTGCGGACTCCTCCATAACGCGCAGATCACACATGAGCGCCAGTTCCAGGCCATTGGCAATGCAGTAGCCATTAATGCCGCAAACGACCGGCTTTTTGATCTGGCGACGTGTGGGACCCACGGAACCCTCTGGTCGCATCAGAATATCCACACTAATCTCCTCCTTCTCATCGGTGCTGATCTCCAGGATGTCGAAGCCCGAGCAGAACGAACCACCCACGCCATACAGCACGGCCACCGGCGATGTATCGTCCGCCTCAAAGGCAGAGAACGCTTCGCAAAGCTGCGACGCGGTGCTCGAATCGATCGCGTTGCGCTGTTGCGGACGATTTATGCCGATTAGCGTTATATTCCTGTCCTTCTCAATGAGTATGCTTTTTGGCGGCGCCGCTTCCGTTTCTGCATTAGCTGCAGCATCTAAAATAACGCAATTGTAACTAGGTAAACATTATGTCACGCTGTTTTTACTACCTTTGTACAAAATATTTGTTGTGGCAAACATGCGGCGAGCCGTAAAACGCAGTTGATGGCTGAACAGCTCGCACAGTTGCGTTCCCACATTGCGGAACATGATTGTCTCGTTCCTTAAATAATTTACAACTTTAATTTGGTAAAGTGAAGCGTATAAAATTAAAAAATTCGAAGACCTGCAAATGTGATTCGCTAAACAATTTATGAATACCGTAAAAGAACTGCCACCTTTGGCAAATGAATTAGCGCTGACATTTTAGAATGTTGATATTCGATTGCCTAAAACAATCGATAGAGTTTACTATAAATTCGATATTGATTTGCAAGTACCGGCAACTGTGCAGATCAGTGAAAACAACTGCCATTGTTTTCAATTACAAAATATGTATATCTTATGATAATTACAGTTTTTATCTCATACTTAGTTTGAGGTTCAGTTACCTACATATCGATAAGGTTGACCGCTCTAGCACTCATCTCTAGTTTTCGCGCGGTCTCGTTCATGGTGAATGCAATCTTACCATGATTTTGATGAGAGAAAGCTTTCAAGGTATTGCTGCTTGCTTCAACGTGCTCAGTTTGGAGAGGCGTCGAAAAGCGAGAGGTTGTGCATTAGCCAGCAGCAGCAGCAGCAACCAATTTTGAAACTTTTAGTGTGTGTGTGTGCGTGTACGTAGTTGTCCAGCGAGAAACATGTATCACCTGAAGAGCTTGGCAAGACAGGGCGCCATGCGCCAGCAGGAGCTGACCGCCCTGGCCAAGGCATTGCCCACAGCTGTGCTCCAGACGCGGAACTATCAGATTCCCGATCGTCTAAAGGACGTGGCCACCGCCAAGGATCCGCGTTTCTTTGACATGGTCGAGTACTTCTTCCATCGCGGCTGCCAGATATCCGAAGATCGCCTGATCGACGATATGAAGGGCAGGCTGTCGCTGGACGAGAAGAAGCAAAAGGTAAAGGGTATTCTGATGCTTATGCAACCCTGCGATCACATCATCGAAATCGCATTCCCGCTGCGTCGTGATGCGGGCAACTACGAAATGATTACCGGCTATCGGGCACAGCACAGCACCCACAGGATTCCCACCAAAGGAGGTAATGTACCAAGAACACATTTAACCGTTGGCTGTTGGCAGTTTATTTCTGTTATTATTTGGGCCGGGAAAACATCTTTACTCAACTGTTGGCAAACATCGATTTTTCTACACAGTTGCTGCATTTTTTTTCTCTCTTCCTTTTGCCTTCGCGAATTATGTAAGCATAGACATATTCACAAGCAGTCCGCCCCCTTTATCCTGCTCTCGCGCACACTCCACTTTGTTTACATTGACAGCTGCCCGGGCTGAACCTATGCATACATATATATAGAATACCTTTGACTTAGTTGTTGTTTAACAATTAGACCAATTGCATAAGCAGCCATTACACGTGTTCCCATTTGATTTCCAAACCCTTCAAGTGTCACCCACCATAAATCCACCCCCTGGCTCCGAAAAACGAAAACTTGTCCCATTAATTCTTACATCTCTCGTTGGCAAAAAACAAATTGCTTAATTTTTTTTGCTTTCGTTTTACTTTAAGTTCTATTTTTAATATTGGTTGCGTTGCTTTTTCATTTATTTGTTTTGTTTTCTTATTGGAACTAGAGCAGTACAGAAAATGGTGCACAGTGTGGTGAATATGCGACTGAAGGCGGTATTTTTGTTGTCTAGCTCACCCACCCCACTCCCACATATTTACTTTAGTTAAATAAACGTTGAAATGTACTAAACACAGGAATAATAAAAATAACGCCGCCACACGTCGCTTATCTCACCTTTGTAAGCGTTTTGTCCGAAAGAAAAAAACACTTTTCGTTTGTCGAAAACAAAAATCATGTTTATATATATTCTTGTCGTATCATCGAGAACAACAGCAACAACATGTATAATTGCATGTTATTTTGTTTTTTTTGCTGCTGTTGATACGCAGCATAAATAGACGATTTTATGATTTTATTGCCGATCGTCATCGCCAATGAAACTAGTTGAAAACAAGTGTAACCCACGGTTGCTAAGCACTCGAGCTTGTTAATTATGCCTTTAAATATTTTTGATATCTTTTGTGAAATTTTTGTTTTGAAGTCAAAGCAGGTGAGATGAATATATGTGTACATGTTATTTTGACCATGAGTGTAAACACTAGACATACGTGTTAAATTGTTATTAAATATTTGTTAAATGGCTCAGGCTTTTAATGGTAATATGAAATGCTTAGAACGATATTACGCTAATTAGTGTTAATTGTGATATATATCATTTTAAAATACTTATTTGTGTATCATGTGCACATTTATGTATACTGACGCAAATGACTTCATGGCTAGGCTCAAATTCGGTTGAGTTAAAATTGCAGTTAATATTTAACATCAAAGTCAAAGCAATTCAAAAAAAAAAAAAAAAATACATTTATAAATGGTATATGCAAAAACTGGTTTTGTGCGCATTGCTTTGGGCGCTGTGTAGAAACTGTATCTCTTTCAATCAGCCAACTTATGTTTTGTATTTTGTTTTGTATTTTGAATGTGCTTCACGTGATGCTCACGTTGTGCCAAATCGTGAGTCACATTATTTACAGCTCCCGGCACACTGTGCAGCTGAACGGAATTTAAGTGTTGGGCTGCTTTATATACCACTTTCTATGTCGTTGAACTGCTGTTCGACAATTGGTTTCATTTATTTGTTATACATGTACATATGTACACTATACTTTTAATGGACTGACAAATAAACAACACATTCATTAGCTTGATAATTGCTAAAGTGCAGCCTAAAGATCTTTATAGTAGATCCCCCATTTTTGTATATTATGTAATTTGCTACACTTATCAAATCTAAGCCCAAATTGTAGCAACTACTTGGCGATCGAATGATAATTCCTCTGATAATGTAAGCGATGTAATAATGCGGGTGCCTTGGCTACCTTATCTGTCGGTTCCTAATATATTACATATTTAGCTACAGTGGTCGATCAGTAACTAAAACTTGTTGGTTGAGAAAATCTAATATACAGCCTTATCTGTAAAAAACAAGTTGTTGTTTTGAATATTTAAAAACGCTTTACTAACAAGTTTTTAATGGTACAAAAGTAATAATTTAGGAAGAAATCCAATTTTTTCGTGGTAATTTTAATAATTATGCACACAGTATTAAAATAAACAAGTAAGAACGTTGCAGTCGGGCGTTACCGACTGCGTTATACTCGTTCACATTCTTTAAAGGCGGTGGCCAGTTATCTACCCTCTAAATTTGGTAACTCTAGCTTAAAAACTGTTGGAGATACAGGCATTTGCGGCGGGGCGGGGGCGCTCTAGTGGGCGTAGCCGGGGTATCAAGGTCTCATTTTTTAGGGGAGGTCATCAGCTATCTACATACCATTTGTAGTGGTGCTATCTTAAAAACTGTGTTAAATATACACGTGTAATTGATTAGAGCTGCCAGATATATCGGTTTTTTGCGAATACGGGGGCGGGAGTGGGCGTGGCCAAAAAAATTGTTTTGTATTGATTGGGGGAGCATTCCTGCAATATATATGTGCAAATTTTGTAACTCTAGGTCAAAAACTATGGGAGATATAGCCATGTCCGATTTTTAAGGGCGGGGGCGCTGG